>JAHWFP010174450.1:27408-46880 GCA_023313725.1 Lithobius niger
AAGACAGTTCGATCACTTAGAGGGTGGACCCACTTAATCCTAGGCGGCAGAGTTATTTCTGTGCGCAAGTGTTATTAGCGAGACTGTCCGATGCGTGACGTCAGCAGCGCCATTCACCATGGATGAGTAGAGCACCGGAGGGGTTCGACAAATCAAGAAATCTCCTACACCCAAGATTCAGATTTATAAATCCGTTACAAATCTTGTAAATCTGTAAATAATTTAAATCTTGCGTAATCATTCGAATCTTGTACAAATCTTGTAAATCTAGTACAAGACTTGTAAATAATGTAACTCTGGCGTAAATCATTTAAACCTTACTTAAATCTTTTGTCAATCTTTAAGTCTACAAATCTGTAAATCAGCAAAACTTTATGCAAATCTGTAAATGCTTTGCCAAATCCGTGTAAATCTTGAAAAAATTTCATGTAAATCATTAAATCTTACTTAAATTTTTAGTAAAGCTTTAAGTCCCCGCAAATCTGCAAATCTTCAAATCTGCAAACCTTTACGTAAAATCTTTAAATCTTCTGCAAATCCGTGTAAATCTTGCAAAACTTCGTGTAAAATCATTAAATCTTTTGAAAATCTGTAAAACCCAGAAAATTTTAAATCCGTTGGAAGATTAACAGATTTACAAATCTCGTACACTTTTTTGTCTTTGTCGAACCCCTCGAGAGCACCCTGGACGTAAAAAAAAAAACACCTGTGTTTCTCGCGAATATCTCGCAGATCATGTACGACTGGGTAACTTTTTTTGGCACGAAGGAGTCGTGCCACCAATCCTTCCGAGTAAGGGCTCCATCGGCCAGTTGCCCAACGTGCGGCTGTTTTTATTTTTTTTACGGAAAACGTTCGTAAAAAATTACGTTGGGCAGGTTTCTACCAAATAAATATATGTGAAAATCTCACTTGTGCTACGATCCGGGCCCCTGCAACGGCGGGGGGGGCCCCCCCCCAGGTTGACCCGCTGTTCTCAGGCCCGGCCGCTCAATTGGCCCACACGGCCTACACTTTTTTTCCGCAATTGTGAATTTTTAATGACTATTGAGTAATGTGGATGTCGGACACATAGGCACCGGACAATTAGGCACAGGACACATAGGCACCCGAATTTAGGCATTGGGCAAATAGGCACTCGAACATTTAGGCACCCGGATATATATAGGCACCAATTAAAATTTTTTTTTTTTAAATTGGGTTAGATTGCCCTTATATTCTGTATCGTTTGTTGTAAATCTGGGACACTTCAGTCGTGTGAACCGTTGGGGGAAGTTTTGCATATTTTCCGAAATTTTTGCGTGGTGAATTAATGTTCCAAATTACGCTGCCTCGCTCGCTGCGGCTAACACATAACATCAGAGAAGCTGCCAACAATCTTTAGTAGTTTTGTACGGTACGAACATTTTAAAGCAAACTTGTTTTCTCCCCTCCCCCCCAATTTGAGAACAATCTAACCCAATTAAAATTTTGTTTTAAATTGATGCCCATTTGTCCGGGCGCCTATAAGTCCGGGTACCTATTTGTCCGGGGGCCTATTTGTCCAAGTGCCTAAATGTCCGGTGCCTAAATTTGGGTGCCTAAGTGTCCGGTGCCTAATTGTCCAGTGCCTATGTGTCCGCGTACCGAGTAATGTGCTCGATTTGTGAATTTTTTTTATACTCCCAACAACTCTAATCCAACGGCAACAAGCACGAAGCAGGAGCACTGCAGTGTAAGCCTGTATGCTTGTTAGGCAGGAAAACCTTCAAACGTAAGCAGCCCAGATTAATGAATGAACCAACCCGTTAAGCAGAATTGTCGACAACGAACATTATAACGCAGTGCCCCTTTGTTCTCCGACTCAGCCGGCCGAACGGGGGGGGGGGCGCTGTTGTAGTTAGTTCCAGGCCCTTAACTGTGATGTGGGGGCCCTGGCTGCGATTAGTTAGTTCGTAAGCAGCTGTGTTTAAACCGTCTCGATGCGGGGAAGGAATCTTGTTTTTCAAGCCCGGAGTAGAAATTGCGTGTCTTGCCTACTGGCTCCACGCTATTTTTCGTGCGTCACAGAGAAGTTCATTTTGATTCAAACTGCTTAAACATCTTCTGTAACGGTTTTCCATTTTTTTTTTTGCATTTAGAATTAAATGCCATGTATTGTAATACTATACATGTGGTAAGTGCATTAATTTACCCTTTAAACAAAGACCTAATTTTAAAGTTTTCGCTCATTGAATTCTAAATACATGGAATACATGGTGCTATGAATTACTAACCTCTTTACAAACGTCTGTAAAATATGTCTAGTTTAAATGTCTACACAAATTAACAATGAAAGCAGTCGTGCGGTATGAAGGTGGCGGATCTGCCTTTACAAGTTTTTACTGTGACCAAGACCGAACCTTATTTGCCGAAAATTAAAAATTCATCTTTTGGCTCTTGTGGCTGTTTCGCCAGACAGGAGGTGACTGTTATGTACCCGTTGAGCCACAGAATATTTAAACGTTTGCGAAAGAACAACCCAAAAAGTTTAGTATAAAAAATAAATCAACACCAATACTCTACCAAATGCAAACTAGTTGTTACACACACAATATTTTATCGATTTTCCATTCGTGTCAGGTATTGTCTAATCAGTTGCAAGCATTGGGAGCTTCACAAAACAGCTAGCCTCTGATTCTTGAACGCAGCTCTTCTTCATTGGTATGTGTAAAGGACCGAGTCCACAATCCATGTGACAGGCAGAACGTAGCTGCGTGCAAAAATTACGGAATTACGGTGTTACGGTGATCATCGTGGCTGAGCGGTGATAGAGCTCAGCCTGGTTGCTGGAGGTTTGCGGATCTGGTCGAACCCCTGGAAAGGGGATCTTGGCAAAGTTCCCGACAAAGCTGCCAGCCAGGGTAGCGTGAGGGGCAACCATGCTCCTTCAGCAGCTATGGGAACTTATTCTAGCCAATTCTGGACAATCTTTCGACCCCTACGATGATTGGAGGTTTTCCGGTTCAACTCCCCAGGTTTGCCCCTCCCTTTACCCGATATTTCTTCTCTCAAAATGGCTGGTAATCTTCAAAATTGAGCCAGCTGAGCCACACACGCATTAAATTGCTTCGGTTGGCTTGAGGCTCAACGAAATTAATATAAAATAAAAAAAAGTATCAGTTCTGTAACCCGTTAACGTCGTACAATACTTAGCACGAAATTGAAAATTAGCGAGAAATTCTGTATACAACAAGTGGAGCACACGTTATATTACACGTTAAGTGGATATTTTTAGCAAAACTAGTTATTGTTCTTTCCGATGCACGAAACTGCATCACGAATGCTTTCATTGCTAATATTGTACAGACGTTTGTCAATAGGACAGCATTTTTTGGACACCCTCTATTTGCAAAGGAACAAGATCCCTACAACACCTGTTGAATTAAAAGCAAACAAAAAAATGTAGGACTTACCTGCAAATCGAGACCCTTTAAGCTTACAAGGTCACAAAAGGCGCAAGGGGCCATTTCTCGCAGCCTGTTCCGCTGCAAAAACAGCTGCTCAACATTGGTAAGTCCTTGGAAACTGTAACTTCCCAAAACCTCCAGCTGGTTCTCCTCGATGTATAAGGTCCGGAGGGTGGGCGGAAGATTGGTGGGTACCCGGCGCAGCAGGTTCCCATTCAGCCAGAGCCGAAGGAGAGATTCTTGCCTGCCGAGAGCGTCATTCTCGATATCCGTTATGAGATTATCGTCCAAGACAAGTAAACCTAGGTGAGGGTAACTATCGAAGTCACCTAAGTGTATTTGCGTCAGATTGTTCTTAGCTAAGCGAAGATCGCGCACCACCTGCGTCAAGCTCTGAGGCACCCTCAGCAAACCCACGTGTGAGACGTCAATGTAGAGAAGACGTGAGCTGAAGAAGTCCAACCTCGTCAGTCGAGTCAGAGGGTTGTTGCTCAGTATGAGATGCACTAAGTTTGTCAGGTATTGGAAAGTCCCGACGTCGATGCTCGAGATCTGGTTGGAGTCTAAGTTCAGGTATTGCACCTTCAAAAGACCCGTGAGGCTCCCACCACGTAAATGGGGGACCTTGTTCTCCCTCAAGTTCAACTGTTCCACATTGATCAACTCTGAGAAGGCCCCACATATGTGCACCAACTGATTCGTGGAAAGATCCAGGTACCGCAGCGTTGACAGCCCCGCAAACGTCGCTACGGTGATGTTCTCCAAGCCGTTCTGGCTCAGATCTAGCCGCTCCAAGTGTTCAAGATTCTCAAACGTCGAGTTCTCAATATTCTGGATTTGAGTCTGTTGCAGCTTGAGCTCTGTCAAGTTCGCCAGGTATCCAATGCTCGAAGATGACAAGGTATCAACAATGTAGTTACGCAGTTCTAGGCGGGTTACCGTTGTCGGTAAGTCTTGTGGAACTTCCCATAATCCGTCACCGACACAACTCACGTAAGTACGCGGGTCGTCACAGAAGCACGCACTAGGGCAAGACGCTGTCACTGGAGGAAAACTTGAGAACAGTAATAATAACAGAAAAGCGCTCACTAAATCACAACGCCTCCATCGAGGCTTTTTCCCCAACCGCTGTACCGCCATCGTGGTTCTGGCAATCTTATTCACCAATAACACTTCCACTATGGAACGAACAACACTTACACCATGGAACACAATGCGAATTTTCGACCACCACTATTCTTATTCCTCGTTAACAAGACACAGCACAAAACAGCGCAAACCTGAAATCCCAAACTCACAAATCCTGGCGCAAAGCAAGCCACCTCCTCCAAATGAGGCAACACGAATCGACGACGTCGTTCACAATCCTGTATCGTCTACTGTTATCAAACATGATTCTGCCCACAAGCATAAACACAAAAACACATTTAAAAGCCTTTTAAGCAGTTGCTGATTACGCTGAGGAAATGGTCACAATTTTCAGCTCACAACGACCCGCAACGTAGGACGCTGTTGTCTGATGGCCTTGCTTCTATTTCCCAAAAAACACACGAAAACAGGAAGCAATTGGCCCCGGCTAGATAGAAGGCAATTAGGGACTACATGGTTTCCTGTTTGTAACTGGCTCCGTGTAACGAAGTTAACTTGGAGCCAACAGTTCGGGAGGAGATTATCAGCAGTAAACACCTCTCTGCAGATGGCGGAGGTGCAGATCGTTAAGATGGCGGTGTGAAAGACGAAGAAGGTGATGTTGCAGCATTACAATTGTCTGCAGGGTTTCTTAACTTAGAGGAGGCGCAGCTGTAACAGCGATGTTGCTGAACCTGAAATGATAAAAAAAGAAAAGAAACTTAGCCTCCCCTCCACGAAAAAAACCCCCCCCTCTTCCTCCCCCTTGGGGGGGGGGGGGGTGAATAAAACACAAGAATAATGAAGCAGTAATAGCAAAGATTTGTTCTAGATGAACCTAAGTTGCGTTGGAGGGATGAAATCTACAAGGGATTCAGGTAAAATAGAAATGTGTTTTCGTCATATACAGAAAAAAAGAATTGAATTAGCTTGTGAGAGGTTTTATACGTGTGTTGTGTCCATAATGCGGCCAGGAGTTACATAAAGTGGGGAGATCTACAAAGGGATTCTGTCGAGGTAAAAGAGACATGTGTTTTCGTTATATACAGAAAAAAAGAATTGCACATTAGCATGTGAAATGTTTTATACATGTGTTTGTGTCCATAATGCGGCCAGGAGTTACATAAAGAAGAAACCGTAGAAACGCCGGAGTTTCTATGATAATGATTCCCCGTGTTGCAGGTCTCGTTCTTAGCGTTCACTTCCGTGGCAAGTACGAACCAACGACTGAGAATACTTTTATAGAGAACTCACGTGAAAAGCTACAGCCCGTTGCCAACACTGGGACTGTTAAAACATTAGTTCCGTTGTGCTTTTCGTTTGTTACTAATAATTTACTGTACCGACTGCTATAGTGTTTATTCCACGTGAAACCTTGCTGCACTATTCAAATATTTTACCGTTTTTGGTTTTGTGTATAGGGCAGTGACACGACGTAGTATTATTGTATGTAACTCTATGGTGGAGCCAGTAACTGGGTTAGCTGCAAGGGGCACTGGAGGGCGAAAAGAAGGGCGTCTTACAGAAGACAATGCTGTTAAGAGTGGATTTCTTAGGCCTATAACGCGCGATTTTTGTCGATTTGTTGGCAGTTGCTGACACTTTTAAGCAAGTGGAATCTTTATTTTCCAATTACAACCTCGCAGCATAAGGGATTGGAGAAAACAACGGTTTTTTAAGCCTAAGAAATCCGCTCTCAAAGCACTGCCTTGACTAGAAGTACCGTTGTTTAACCCTCCATTTTAACCTAGTGCCCCTTGCAGCTATCTCTCTTGTAGCCAATATGACGTCACTTGCCGCTGCTCTATAGTCGTTTGTTCATAACTTGAAGCATTGAGATAAATTGCCTACTTCTTTCGAATCATTTGTTTGAATGTGCTTGATAAGTTTTGCTGGGAATGTCTGCCAGCTGCATACGAGTTGCAACAAGAACCAGAAGACGTACGTATGTGTTGTACTGTATACTGCGCTACGGCATTTTCTATTCTCATTAAAAATGTATGAAACGATCCTTTGACGTTGCAATAAATCATCCTGAGAATTCAAAGATAGTCACCGTTGCCGTAAAATAATGTTCGTTCAGTGCTGCAACACCGGGAAATCTAACAATGAAAATATTACCACGTTCTTATGCGTCCCGCTTCCACTAACCAATGCTATGACGCTTTTCGTGCTTTCAGCGCTCCACGTGGCAGTTTTTGACGGTCTTGACGACGCGGCTCGCATGCTATGTGAAACCGAGCGTTAAGCCTTTCTACATATAAGGCAGTTGCCTCTCGGTATTACTAGCTGATTGTGACATTTTTTAAAGCTTTAGTCGACGTTGTTAGAAAAATTGGACACCATTAAAATAGTACAAGTTTGAACAAGGTAAAGTCCTATTACCAGTGTTAGCTGGAGCCCTTTTCGAACACACGACCTACAGTGTTTACAAACGTCGCCATTTCCCAGCTATACTTTACGTCAGAAGATTGAAGTTTTACTTGCCCCCATTCGTCTTGGAAGGGGATCCATTTTGGAAAATTGAAAAAGTTGTAGGAAGTGATTAATACTGTTGGTGCACGAATTGTAGCTATAAATTTGACGGTTTTATGGAGTCTGGGGGCCACGAACGAATGGGGGAAAGGGTGGAGGGTTGGGGAGCCGGAGGCCGGGGGGGGGTTAAGGGAGAGTGGCGGGAGGGTAAAGGTGGACGTTAGAGCATTGGAAAAGCAGGCAGCTTTCGAACAGACGTTGGCCCCCTTTTGGCCGGTGACACTATTGCCTTCAAACGAGAACCAATTCCACTAATAACTCTTAGCGACCATTAAAACGTGAAAGAGAGAGAGAGAGAGCGACAGCCAGCCGAAACGAAATCACATGACGGAAAAACGGAACGGAAAAAAAAGACGGATTGGAAAAAAAAAAGTAAACCGTTCGTTGTTTTCGCCACTCCGTTTTAGGCAGTAAATTGGAGCTGGCGCCACGGAACTTTTAAAACTGTTAAAAAATTCCACTGATATGATCGTCAAACAATGATAACAAAAAAAAAAAAAAAAAAACCCAGCAATTTGGCTACCACTGTGTGTCTTCCAAAACAATGAGGGAAGATGATATGTGAGCTTAGGTTTCTGAGAACACAAAATGAGAGGGGATGACAGATAAAAACCTATCGATCCTACTGCGTTTCTTGTTCGTCACCAAATAGCCAATAGCGTTGAAGTTGCACCCTTAGGTGGAACCCTACATTGTCCCTAAAGTTGATATTGATGATGGAGTATATATAGTTACCGAGTTTCAAAATTATTTCATTAGTAGTTTAATTTTAAGCAACCTCAAAAATAACAGAGCACAAAATTGGCATACAATGATGGTGTTCCGCAGGGTTCAGTTATTGGGCTCTTACTCTTTTTTTTTTTTTTTAATTATCTTTGTTCTGTCCGAGCATGGTCTTTCTTATTACAGACCATACCAGCAATAAGGGTCTATTTATGTATCGGCTTCACGTTTCCCACAGTTTATGGAGTAGTAACAGCCAAAAATCACAATTAAAATTTTTTGGGGCCTGGTGACCTGAAAATTAGTAAGACTCGCATTCTTGGTGTTTACCGATAGCGGTTTTCGTAACTCCTGCTGAAGCAGATACTAACAACGCTATCTGTAAACAACAGGAATTCGTTTGGCGTGCCTTGGGGCTCCTCACAAACCTCGCGTTGTGCCGTAAATAAAATTGGCCGTGCTCCTTCTGGGGTTAAACTCAGAATTCTTAAGAAAATCGTTAGGATTCCCAACTATAAAGTCGAGATATAAAGGGTGTCAAACAATGATAGCCCCCGCTCCTCCGTAGAGAAACCTAAGCATCATAGATAAACAAAAAATGGAAGTACGAGGTAGCACATTTCATTGCGGGTGTACACTTACAAGCACAAGCTAATAGTTGCTCGCCATTGGCGTCATGAAACAGATTGAAGATGAGCAGGGCAGAAAGAAAAAAAAGTGACTCAAAAAGCTCCGCGTTAAACAACTCCATTTTCCGAAGCACAGCATCGATGTGCTTCTCCATCCTGGTACGACTAAATCGAGTTGCTAGAGGTTCAGACAGCATCCTTTTTTTTCAACATTGTCCTTCAAGAATGACCCAAAGTTTTCAGACATTCAGATCGGGAGAATTAGGGCTACTCTTTATTACCAAAGAAAAACGGAGCTTTTTGAGTCAATTTTGTCTTCCTACCCTGCTCGTCTTCAACTGTTCGTAGGAAAAAAAAGGAAAATCGGAAACAAGCCAACAGCGAAAAACATACACGAGAAATAACGTAGTTCAGTAAGCCACCTTTATGCACTTACGTTTCGTCGGAGTGTATGTTTTTCGCTGTTGGCTTGTTTCCGATTTTCCTTAGTATTATTTCCAGCGATTTGTTCTATTTATTTCAACTGTTCGTGACACCAATGAAGTGAACACTGAATATTGAGCTTGTTTAGTGTAAACCCACAATAAAAAATGTGCTACCTATCGATACTTTCATTTTCCCCAATTATGGTTAGTTTACTCTGGGGAAGGGGGAGGGGGGCTATCATTGTTTGGCACTCTGTATGTCTTTGAAGTCGGGATTCCTGAGTTTTAAGTCGGATTCCCAGGATTAAATTCAAGATTACAATTTTTTCTCCTTTTGTCAGGAGCGCCGTAGGGCTTGACGGATTACCCATGAAAATATTAAAGCATGGTCAGGCCCGGACTGGCCACAGTGCCAGGGTGCCAATGGCACATGGGCCCTCCCATAGATTCGTAAGGGGATCTTATCAAAGTTACAAGTAAAATTCGTGTTGATGAATTTTTTCTTTTTGCAATTTCCTGATTGTATTAAAATATGGTCCCTTCCCTGATCGTTTCATATATGTATGAAACTCGACGCTACATGAGTGTCAGGAACATCGGCATTATATAGAACAGTTTTAACTCAATCATGTCTGATCGTTAAGCACAATGCAAGTTTTCCTTACTAACTGTAGTGGTAACTTGTCGGCACAGCGAGCTACTTATGTGACTTGGCTACAGGAAGTGATCTGCAGACAGTCTCAATATAGGCTTCCAAAGTGCTTTTTTTTTTGGTGGGGGGGGGAGCACATTACTTTTGTACCTAGGTGGGGAGGTAAAGATTTTATCTGGACTTTGTAGGGGGAGGGTTATTGAAAATTTACACCCCCCCCAGGCCATAAATATTTTTCAGTCCATTTTGAGCTAGCGTACATCCCCCCCCCCTTCGTATTGTATTTGAGGGGCCTTTCAAAACGTCACGGCACTTGGGCCCCAGGGCTGCCAGTCCGGGTCTGAGCATGGTCCATCTCTCGTTCTGAGTCCGCGATCCTGTGTGGCAAAATATGGGGCGACTGGTCCTAACTATGTTCCCATATAACTTACGTTAGAAATACGCTGCATGGGTTTAAACCAAATGGATAGGTGGTGCGGAAACTGCCACCATAGGAGTTGACTCCTACCGCCACTCCTAGTACTACTACTCAATTCCTATGCTGCCACTCGTGCTACAACTAGTCCAAGCATGCGGCAACTCCGCGTGCAACAGTGTTGACTGACCGTTAAGTGGGGAACGAGATGGCTTCTTCAAGGCAAGGCCGACTGGGGTAGAAATCACGTGTCACGCCGCCTGACTCAAATGCCGGTTCACGCACGTACCGGAAAGTAAATTAAGACTCTGTCAGGTTGAATTAACTGGCCCGGAGAGCATGGAAACGAAACCCACAGCTTCTTTCGCAGACGACCTTGTGCGACAAGAGATGGAATATGAAGCGATGGTTACAGCATGCAGTACCTTCCTAAAGCACCGAACAGAGCGAACAGAACGCACCACTGTTAGAGACAGTTTGGCTCCAAACTTAACGTCGCGCGTGCGCACTGATGTTGCGTCAGCCATTCAGTACCTTCCTAAACTACAATACAGCTCAACAAGCTCAGCAGAATATGCGATACGTCATACCTTCACCGCGACCAGACCTGGCTCATGGATTTGACCAGGATTGGCTAATAGATTTGACCAGGCGAGAGCAATGCTAAATTGCGAACCATCTCGGGGAGGTGGTTTGCTGGGGTGGAGGTTTGAGCATGCGCAAGCGCGACGTAACAGTTTTGACGAAACAAATTCATCGCTGACGATGGTGACGTCGATCAAGCCGCATCAACACGGATATTAGCATGGAATGAGTCAAACTGTCGCCAACACCAACAGTGGTGCGGTTGGTTCGCTCTGTTTGGTCGTTTAGGAAGGTACCGATGGACACTGCCGACCAAGTGACGTGCACAGGGGGGCAGGGGGGAGGGGTTGGAAAAAATGCCCTTTTTGAAAAAAAACATGCCATATTTTGTTTTTCTGCACTGAAAAATGCTGGTCGCAGCGAGGAGAAAGGGCCTAGAGCCCTGAGAAGGGCAGAAAGAAAGGTAGGAAGCCCAAGAAATAGGCCAAAAATGATAACAAAGTGAGTGACAAGCAAAAAAGAAAAAATGTCCTCTAAAAAAATAAAGCCTTAGCGTGCACTTTCAATGAAAGTTGCCCCTGCCTTCTCGGATGTCTGTGCACGCTACTGCTCCCGACGCGTACGCATTTTATAAACGCCTGCTAATGCCCTTCTATATATGCTGTCCCCGAATCCGATCCTGTTTCTCCGCCGGCCAGCTTCCTAGCTGTTGCGCAACTTTCTTCGGATGTGAAAGAGTATCGCAGGTTCGAGGTGGAAGGGCGGAGAGGAGGTGGGGGCGATGTTTCTTGGGGTAGGAAGAAAAAAATGGTCGATCACTTTGGGCTATCGTATGGCGAGACTCTTTGACTTCTTAATTTTCATCATTATTGCCGTTAGCGCGTGATGAGGGTAGGCGGTCGATCAAAGGAAGGGAAAAAAAAACGAAATTAGAGCGAAATAGAAAAAAAAAAAGAAGGCAAGCTCAAGAAACGATTAAGTGCCACTAGAGAGAGGCCTATTACACGGCGTGTGGCAAAGGGCGATGCTATTATTGAAGACCGGTATGGGTGGGGGTGGGGCATTTCTTCCACAAATGAGAGCCATTAATTGGAGCAGGCACGTGCGGTAAGACATGTTATGTGGCCATCCATCCGTTACAGTAGCGGACAAATCACGCTCATGTCTTGAACCGCCATTTGTCCCGGCGACTATTTTTCTTTTCCTTTTTCTGATTGTTTGCGGCCTGCCTCAATTTTTCTTGTTTTCTTTCTTTTTCCCTTTTTTTTGTACTCATTTTTTTTCTGAGCTTTGCGTTGGGGTGGGGTGTCTCGGTGGGGAGGGGTCTAGGGGTCTCTCTTTTTCCCTCATGAGAGTTTAGGCAGGTTTACACGGCTAGGCTTACAGGGCTGTTCAGTTGTCAGTTCAATGGGCTCCGAGCCAAACTTAGGGCGCGTTCACACAGTAAGGACAAACGCCCGTCCAGGTTGTCGTCCGTCATCCGGAAGTAGTACTGTACATAGCGAATGTTACCACAGCCACCTACAGTAAAGGCCGGATCAGATCAAGACAAATTAGGCAAGTAAAATCAACCATTGACATAGCAGGAAGCGCAAGTTTGCAACGTGCTGCCATCTCTACACCAAGCGGCGAAATTTCAAACTAACCGACCAGGGTTCCAAATTTTGTCAACAGATGACGCCACTCGGCAAACTTGCTGCGTCGTTATTTGATTCGCCGTTTTGCGGAGCATTGTGGGTGGCAAAGATGATACGGCCTTTACTGTAGGTGGCTGTGATGTTACACACCATCCGGATCCGGGCAAACGGCCGGCCGGGTGCAAAAAGCACATACTTCGCTCTTTTTATCCGGGTGACGGACGACAACCCGGACTATAGTTTGCCGACTGTGTGAAAGCGTCCTTAGAACGGGTCAAGACACCCGTACTATGGGGCCCTTGCGGCCCCACCTCTCACCTCCTTTTTTTGTATGCTGTTTTTGTAGGGAAAATTATACAGAAAAAACCATTAACACAAAGGCAAAATCAATTAAGAGAATTGCAATACTGATTCCAAGGTTCCAAGCTCAAGAATGTACGATCATTACTAGTTTTTTTTTAGACATCTGAGTGCAGGGATCGGAAAATAGTGTTTACCTTTATTTACATCTTCCACTAAAAATGTTTTAATCTTTTTTTTTTTGTAAATATTCGTTACCCTTTTCAGCTGTTTGTACCCCATTCCCCTTAGGCGCTAAGCTCATGTCACGTACACACTTTTATGAGCCTGCAGGGTTCGCATTTCTTCTCACGTACTGAATACGGTTTGAATCGAACACACAAAAATGTTGTTCGACTTCGGATGGGTGCCCAAAGCGCGAGTATTTCCTCAATAACCGAAAGTATTGCCGCTATTAGCATGATTGCCATGGTGACGATGCCGCCATGTTTGATTTCAAGTTTCGTCCTCAGTTCCAAGGTCGAATGGAACGATAGTAAACAGGAAGGTTGGTCCTTCCCCAGTCCATTATGTCATTTTCCCGCCAATATTTTCGTGTAACGTCACTGCCGCCGGTTTGGTTTGGCTTGTGCGCATGTGCGTAACCTGTCACGCTGCAATTCTTCTCCAACAGAGTTGTGACGAACTGGAACACCCTCCCCGAACATCTTGCCAAGGAAACCTGCCCAGATTTCTGGAAAAAAATGTATGACAAGAGAGCTACCTCTCTCTGATTCTGTTTCCTTCCGGCCTCACGGGACACCCTTGGCCGCGTATGGTTTATCGTTATTATTATTATTATTGCTACGTCAGTGGCACCAGCAAAATCAACAGCCAATGAAAAAGCAATATGCAAAAACCTCGGAAGAGACCCCGCCTGCTCCGTTCCGTTACGCTTACAAGTACAACGTCGGTTTTCCCGTTTAACTCTCGTCACTCGCGTTAATCACGCGGCCGCAGGAACTTCGGGTGGCGCTGCGGTCGCAGCAGCAGAAGGTCGGTACAGTAGCGAGCATACAGGTATAGGCGTACGTAAATCGTCCATTAAGTAGTTCGTCCAAGATTTGGTGGCAATTCCCCTTTAAGTACTTTTTGACTAAAACCAACTTGTCGCCCAGACTTCGTCTTTAAACAGTTACTCTCTCCCTACAGGTAAGTTGCTTTTATCGAAACTCGCTTTAAGACAAATTTACACACCATGAATGAAAGACGAGGAGATAAAAGACAAAATAATGGAAACGTTAGGACTTTTATGTTGTCTTATCGTCTTTTGAAGCAGATAAAACGTTTTCGTCTCATTTTTCGCTCTTAAGATTTTTGCAGCAGTCTCTTCATTAACGTTATCTGTTAATACTACGCACGGCGAGGGAAAGAATGGGGCTCAATCTTTAAATAAACACCCTTAGTTAATAGTTAACAAATGTGGATGATAACATGCAGCCTACATCTGTCCAGGTTAAAGAGACGCGAGTCAGCTTACAGTGACTGCAACTTCTTACGATTTTAGAGCTTTCGTTTTGTGATGTTGTTGAATTCGAGGTTCCGTGACAGCGACGACAGATTACAGCGCCAATGTTGGTGACATTTTGTACTACAAAATTCACTCATCTTGTAAGGAATTTTATAAAAGCGCTTTAGCATTCTCCCATGTTAAAGCGACTATTTTGATGCCTATTATTTGTTAGTATGTTCAAAATTGAACATCGCCATTTTGATGATAAATTACAGCGCTCAAAAGTTGGTGATACTTTGTGCAAGAAAATTCACTCATGTTGTAAGAATTTCATAAACGCGTATTATCAGTTATCCCAAGTTAAAGCTCTTTTGATACTATTTTGATACTTATCTGTGGATAATAAGGTGGATGAAGCAGCTATTTTTAACGATGGCCGCATCAGGCATGGATGAGTTTTTTTAGGACGACGATTTTGCCGACGAATCAAACGTCAAATATCATGCAACTCATACGAGTCAAAAAGCATCATCTATAGTGCTGCAGTTGTGGGTGACTCAGTTAACCTTTTATAAAATTTATTTTAGTAATTTCTTTCTTTGCTGTTGTTTGCATTAGACTGCAACGGTACCTTCCTAAACGCCCAATCAGAGCGAATCAAACGCACCACTGTTGGTGACAGTTTGGACATTCTCTGCTAATATCCGTGTTGATGCGGCTTGATTGACGTCAACATCGTCAACGACGAATCTGTTTCGTCAAAACTGCTAGCTCGCGCATGCTCAAACCTCCACCTCAGCAAACCACCTCCCTGAGATGGTTCGCAATTGGGTATTGCTCTCGCCTGGTCACATCTATTAGCCAATCCTGGTCAAATCCATTAAAGAGTCCGCGGCCTATTGAGTTCACTGCAGAACGAACACAGATAATCGATTGTACGTTTTTGGTAGCAGAGTGCCTTTTTTATATCTAATATGGTTAAAAAAAAACTATGGCGGCCGTCGATTAACGCCGCCCCCTCCAGGAGGATGTAGCCGCTCATAAAATGCTTGCAGGGCTCAAGATAAGCTGCGCACACAATAGCTAGGTCTGGTCGCGGTGAAGGTATGACGTATCAATACGCTGCTGAGCTCGTTGAGCTGTATTGTAGTTTAGGAAGGTACTGAACGGCTGACGCAACATCACTACGCACGGGCGACGTCGAGTTTGGAGCCAAACTGTCTGTAACAGTGGTGCGTTCTGTTAGCTCTGTTCGGTGCTTTAGGAAGGTACTGCATGTTTGTTCTTTGTTTGATAGTTAGAGTCAAGTCAGAGCCCCCTAAGAAAGAAAGGCCGAGTCAGTGCCTGCAAAACCGCGCACAGAAAACATTGCGCAATCCGTCGAAATGGCCGCTAGATGGCAGCTAAGGCATGTGCCACTTTCTGCGAAGAAAGCATGGCCAAGAGTGTTGTCGCGTGCATTCAGGCGGTTTAAAATAAAAATGGTAAATTGTTGTTTGCCTTTCTGTAATTCCACGGCAAGAATATTAACTTGAAAGGGTGTGAATTACCATGAATTATTCTCAGACCGCTATTTTACGAGCCGATGGCTGGAAAACATTAGCCTAAAAGGTTGGATCAGCCCCCTGACTGGTAAATACAAATGAAACTTTTTTTTTTCTTTGAATGAACTGTGAAAGAAATCAACTTTTTCTTTGACAGTTCCCCATTTGTCACCTTATTGTTGTGTCTGTGTTTTTTTTTTTATTTATGTTTTATATAATAATAAAAGGCAGTACATTCATAAAAAAAAAATGAAACTTGTCGGCATTTTCGTATTAGTTTAATTTTTCAAGGATGACGTTGTCCTTTATGGACTATTAGAGAACACGGAAGGAAATTAAAATAATAAATGACGTTGCAGCTAAATTAATAAGCTTTTATAATTTGGGTTTACGTTGAAAAATTCCATACCCCCAATTTGATAATCGACGAAAAAAAAATTTGTCAACCATCAATAAACAAAATTAACAGAGTGATTTAAAAAATATCTCAGCCCAAAGTAAAAAAAAAAAAAAAAGTGAAAGTAGGGACCGTGTTTCTGGATCCAAAATCCAATTTTCTTTTTTTTTTAAGATTCTTTATTTTTTAACTTAGAAATTGGGTGGAAAAAAAACGAAAAATAGGAGCCACTTTACCGGATTCAGATTCGCTTTTTGGGACATTGTCGCTATTTTCACAACTTTTTTTTTTTTTAACTTTCGACTGAAAAAAAAGTTTGAACACAGAAAAAGTTATTATTTAAACCATTTTTGAATCACGGAACTGTCAAACGTCACGCTGAGTTCTAATAAGTATCAGACTGTGAGGGGAAAAAAACTAAAATATACATTTACACTTATTCGTTTCTCCCAGTCTGACAGAACGAATATTTATCCATTATTCTGCACAACTTGAGCAGCAAATGACAACAATCAGATGAAAAAAAACAGATAAAACTGAAATAGAAAACCAGTAGGAATGGAACTGTCGAAAATAAGTTAAAAAGACATGGCCCTCTCGAAAAAAAAAACGTTCTTGGGCATTAGACCTACAAAGTAAGTTGGCAGTTTATGCCTACTTTTATTTTTAATATTTTTAAATCAACTTTCAGGTGTGCAATAAAATATGTTTCCGTTTTGCCCTTTAATTTATTTTTTTCAAATGAAATGTAGTTTTGGGTGTATCTGTCTGCTTAATTCTCGTATTATTCTGGTTATTAAAGTAAATTTTGTGCACAAAATTATGAAACTCTCGAATTATTTAAAGTCATTGACATAGCTTGATTTCTAACAATTTAAAGCAGTCATTATAAATCAGTGCAGGACTAATAATGAAGTACGAGTTGTTGTTCAGAGTAATTCTTATTTTTTTTAATCATTACTTTACGTTTTTCTTTGTTCGTATTTAATTTAAGCTTTTACTTAAAATATCAACCCGATTTAGGAAGCTACTGTCTGTTTCTAGTCGCTAAAAGTCGAAAAAACTAGCAGCCGCGAATGCTAACTTAGCGCGAAAGTGGCACATGCCAGGAGCGCCCTCCTGCGGCGAACTGTAGCGACTTACTGTGCGCGTTTTCCAGCATTGCGGGAGCTACGGTTGACTCGGCCTTCCTTTCTTAGGGGGCTCTGGTCAAGTAAACGTTTTTCCTTAATGACTGATGAGGAACTTGATGTGTTCTTGGATTCAAGTCACCAAAAAAACAGAATGACTCGATAGGGCCACGAGCGTCTGTACGGCGTGAGCTCTCCCGAGCAAGAAGAGGTCTCTCTCAGGAAAGTCAATAAATCGTACACTAATACGCTGTGTACTGACACTACTGATCACTGTGTATCAGATCAGCCAACACACTAATTGAGTCCTGTCAGTACCCACTTCAGATAGAGAGGATATTCAGGTATTTTTCCATCGTGAAGGGCAGCCACTTTAAGTCAAAGCGATTTATAATACTTTAGCATTGCCAACAGCCCCAAAATGGCCGTTTAGCAAGGTCCGCTGCCCCAATGTGGCGCCGTTTGATTTGCAACAGGTGCTGAGTTCGACTAGGGAAGCCCTCGACTTTTTCGCTTAACCATTTTTAACCATACATCCCTGACGGAAACAATTCCACTCTGCTCATGAAACGTAAAGTTGGCTGTGTCGGACAGCCAATTTTACGGCAAAACAATTTATAACCATTAAGCATTGTCCTCAGCCCCAAAATGGCCGTTTAGCAACTCGACCGCCCCAAAATGCCGCCTCTTAATTTGCAACAGGTGCCCAGTTCTTCTCGTGGCGCACTATTGGGCACTCGATTTTGTACTGTTGCGGCTTTTTTTGATTTTTGTGCAAATCTGCGCATTCAAATTTTTCTTTCGCCACATCAACCACTTCATGTAGTCCCCTGCATTTTCCATCGGAAAATCAATAACAAAACATATTGTTTTCAGTACTCCTTTTAACCCGTGAAATTAACGTGAGTTTCAAAACATTGCTCGAACTTTTCAAACACTCGCAATTTACGTGATTGGTTCGCTACAAACGAAAACTCGCAAATTAAATTCTTTACAAATAACATTCTAACGGCGCTCCCACTAAGTTCTGAAATTACCTGCTTTCGTAAGCTCTTATTTTTAAGAATGAACGGATTTGGTTAAACTGCATTTCATGTTTTCGTTTAAACTAGTTTGTGCCGTTATCTTTGCTGAAAAATGTTTCCTGAATAAGAAAGCAAAGGGAAAAAAATGCTTGACGTGTCTCGTCTTACGTAAATCTCGCGAGACTAGCTTCGAGATGACGCGGGGCGGCGGTAACAACAACAACGGGAAAATGGCTGCCATTTTAAGTGTAATTAAATACCAGGGCACGTACGGTTCACGAAAACGAGGGTATTAAAAATGATTTTTAAAAAAAATAATTAGACAAAAAATAAAAATGAGCTAGCTAATCAAGCTAGCGCGCCATAGCTCGCCAATGAAAGATGGATTGTGCCTCATTAATAATTCGTACCCTTTAAGCTTATCTGCGGTAATTAGGGCCAATAGACATCCCTGGTGGTTGATTAGACTGAAGACGACATTTTAGGGAGGGGGGGGGTAGGGCTGAGGCTGATTGGGAATGAAACGACACTTGCCCCCGGGTATTTTGTTACTTCTACCCCAGCACCCCTCCCTCGTCCTTTTACGGTGTATTACTTTCTATTCCAACTCCCCCCCCCCCCCAACTCCTTTTCGTCGGAGGCGCGTTTTCTGCTGTGTTAATCTCTCGTTAGCGAAAAGAAAGACTTTCGTCTTAATTTTTTTTTATTATTATTTTTGCTAAATTTGTGCGGGTGTCTCCTTCTCCCGGATTAGCCCGCGGCTCAACGCGATAGTTTGTCGAGGAATTAATTAATTAATTTTGCTTTATTATTTCTTTTAGAGTTTTTAATAAAATATTCACGTTTTTGAGAGCTGGTTATTAAAGATAAAGAGGTGTCGCTTAACGCGGCCGATGATAAGCGCAGTAGGTTTTGTGATGCTTTGATTGGTGAAAAATGAAGATTTTTTTTTTAGCCTTCTGTGCGGCCGAAAAGGCTGCGAAGACTATTGCAACGACTTTGTCCGTTCGTCCGTCGCTTTTTTCAAATACAAAACGGTACCAGATAGTGACAAACTGTTTTCAGCATTAGATACAGCGACTAATAATAAGCTAAAAAAAAACACATATTAAAACATCGTAGCTTCTTTATAATTAAAGTGTCCGCGGCCTATCTTGAGTTCGCTGCAGAACGAACACAGATAATTTCGCTGCAGAACGAACACAGATACGCGATTGTACGTTTCTGGTGGCAGAGTGCCTTTTTGATATCCAAGATGGTAAAAAAAAACTATGGCGGCCGTCGATTAACGCCGCCCCCTCCAGGAGGACGTAGCCGCTCATAAAATGCTTGCAGGACTCAAGATACGCTGCGCACAGAATAACAGGCTTTCTCGACGTAATTCGATGAAATAATACCATCTGATTGTCGTATTTAAACACTACAGG
>JAHWFP010174451.1:0-13727 GCA_023313725.1 Lithobius niger
GAATATAAAGATCTTAAGGCACGAGGAGAACGAACTCCGTAAGAGAATTGTGAATTTTTTCGATCACCGGAAATCATTGCCATAAATCATAGCCAATATATTTGAAAATAAAACTTCGAACGTTGCCTAAACGAGAACTTGCAATCAGACCCTCCTACACATCAATCCAAACAAATTTATTAATAATTTCTTATAAGGTGTATAAGAAATTTCTTATAAGTGGACGTAGTTTTCAAAGTATAAAAATCTGCCGAGTGGGTTGCTGTTCCCGCTTTACGCTCCGTGAGACTTTTACACTTTCACAGTTTCCTGATATCTATAAAGGCTTGACGCTCGCTTTGGCACAGCATGCGAGCCACGTCACCCAAAACTGTCAAAAACGGCCACTAGGCACGCTGAAAGCGCACCTACAAACTGTACTCGTAGCGCGCATAAAAACGTGGTATTCTTCTCATTATTAGAGTTCCTGGTATGAAGACTACGCACGAACATTATTTTATTATAACGGTGACTTATTCTTTAAATCTTCGGACGATTTAGTGCTACGTGAAAGGAGCGTTTAATAAATTTTTAATGGAAAAAGAAAGTATCGCTGCGCAATATACGGTACAGTAAACACGTACGTTGATTAGTTGCCAGTTTAAAACTAAATGTAGCCTCCAGAGTCTTTATTTTGATGTCTGGTGCACAAAAGGCACGTAGCAGTAAGCCATTGGTGTAAAACTTTAATAATTTAGCGGCCATGCGTTGCTTCAAGTTTAAGATCAGCTTATCAGAGTATATTTCAATCTCACGCAGTGCTTTTTATGGTGTCTTCGCAATGCGACTAGTGGCAGAATCGGAGGCTAAGCGAATAACGCGCCAAATGTCTATGGTCAAGCCTTTGCAGATATCATGATACTTTTCAGAATTCCTTGTCCCTACCGAACATTCTTTATATGCTTCTGAAAACAAGCAATGTTTCACAGAACAATGAACTTACACAGCAAATTACTATGCGAATCCTGTGAAACCTCCCTAGTCTAAAGCTTTTAAAACTATGTAAACAGAACACGTTAAACTTTAAAGCTGTAGTACACAATGAATACTGGCCATCACTCTACATTCCACGACACAAACGCTACAAAAATGTTAGATTCTCTCTGAATTTTAATTTCTCGATGGGCTAGCTTTATTAGTTTA
Organism: Lithobius niger; assembly: GCA_023313725.1. Taxonomy (NCBI): domain Eukaryota; kingdom Metazoa; phylum Arthropoda; class Chilopoda; order Lithobiomorpha; family Lithobiidae; genus Lithobius; species Lithobius niger. The sequence goes on from JAHWFP010174451.1 coordinate 1,183, forward strand.
GGCACGTAACTTAGCAGACGTGGCCAGATTACGTAAGCTATCTACTTAATCACCCGAAATTTGTTAAGAGCAATAAACACGCCGAAACGTTTACTTGAGGGCCAACTGCGGCAACACCAACTTGCTGCTAGTTCCTACGAGACCCTAAGTTAAGACAGCAACTCATGAATAACAATTACGTTGTTGACGCTAGTGAACCTATTCGGATATTCAGAGTAAAACAGTGACGGTGGATACCGGCTGGTTTCTTAGGTGGTGGGATGATTTCCTTACGGACGTCTCACACTTTCCGTGATCCTTAACCGTGACTTAAGTTTTGCTGAATATGTTTGTGTGAAGGATGTAAATTAAGTGAACAGTTGCTTAGGAAATGTTTTAAGACGGGAAGGTAACGGAGCCAACCCATCGCAGTATGTTTCCTTCCAAACATGTCTTCGTAAAAGTTCAAACTTATAAAATAACTTGCACATTTTTCGGGAAACACATCAAAGCTTTGCGAGACTTCTGACATCATAAGTACGCCTATATGATTTTAAACTTAAGGTTAGCTAAGTGAAGAATTAGGGAAGAAATAATTGTAAGGTAATGCTGAATCTGTTCAATGGAACTTTGTTTGGTCTGGATCAATATGGATGTGAATTGGACAACACTCATTGACTGGATTTTAGACACTACATGTCGAGAATAGTTTAATAGCGAGGTTCCATTTTGTTTATTGCTGTAATGTAAATCTCTATGGAAAGAGGCTGGTAACAGTAGTAAACCATTGGTTGGATATCTCTTGTAACCAAGTACCACGCTAGTGACTCGCAGACCAAGTTCACATTGTCAGACCTGTTCGTCAGAAAGTCATTATTCGATCTAATCGTCATTGTTATATTGGCGGCCACTGGCTATGGTAACCCAGTTTGGGTTCGTACTCCCTAAAAAGCAAACACAACAACAGGTATAATGGTACATTATCTTAAAGCCTTGGATTAGCGGTTTTCGCGAATTTTACGATGGTGAGGGTAAATAATGCGTCCAAGCAGCCTATTTATTGAAATAGACGGTCTTTGCGCTCAAACAAAGAAATTAAAAAAAAAAGTACTACGAACAACCAAGTTTCAGCCAATAAAAGTAGTGATATCAGACTAAAAAATGGCTGTCACCAAGTTTACTACATGGTGTACCAAGCTTAATCGAAAAGCCTTTCTCTCAGAAAGTAGTGATATCACCCTATCAACGAACAACCGCCAAGCTAATCCCACTAACTATTACTTCAAACGTTAAATGAAAAAACTTAACCATTGGGTCCAATTATAGTAGCAATAGTGAGGTTTTTCATTTAACCTTTGATGTAATAGTCGGTGGGGTTAGCTTGAGAGTTGTCCGTTGGCGGGGGTGATATCACTACTTTCTAAGGGGAACACTTTTCGGTTAGACTTGGTACACCATGTAGAAAACTTGGTGGCAGCCATTTTTATTCTGGTATTGCTACCTTGATTGGCTGAAACTTGGTGGGTTCTTTCAACCAAGTGGGTTTTGTTTGTGAATCTTAACACAACACTGCAAACCATTTGCGGTATTCTACTTTAAACGAGTGATCCGTAAAATTGATCTTACAAAATTTCTACGACGCACCTACTAAAACGATGATCACTGGGCCGGTGTAAGTGGGCAATCTCTTCCGTTACCCATTAGCGGGTGAAATTGGCATTATTATTATTATTTGATTCAGACAGGAAACATTGTAAAATGGAGATCGGTAGGAAAAAATCGTGATAAAATAAACTCAAAATTTGACCACGGTTACTAGATTTGATTACTTAGAGAAATGAGCTTGAATTCGGTGAATCCGCTAGTGGGTTGTCCAACGTATGAAGCGGCGGGTCAGTTGATGCATGAAGGTTCGTGAATTTCAAATTACTGAGAGCCAAAATCGTCATCTGCCGAAAAGGATGCAATAACCAATCAGAGCCCTCATAACTAGTAACGCAGATGTCCGATGAAACTCACCAACTATAGCCAACCTAGTATTTCTAGTTTTGTTCTGCCTCTATAGTAGGCATTCTTATAGCTTACTTAAGACTAAGTTATTAGCAGCTGATAAGATCGCAGAGAGGCATAACAAGTCCCCTAAATAACATTATCGGTAAATCGGAAAATTTTTGAATTTACTATGTCTTTTAATTTCTGAATTCGAAGGGAGCCCTTACCTTAAATACCCTGGGCCTTGAAGTTGTAAGTCCGCCCTTGGTTAATACAGAGAACTTACTCTAAATGATTCTGTATTTGATTTGTGCCAACGAGCTACCACACACCTATAAGACCATGCTTTAACGCAAGGGAGTACTTGTTCCACAAAGTCCTCACTGCGGTTACTGCGTTTAACTAAGTTACTTACGCTAAGTATTTTACATACATGATTAATCATTTCAGGGAATCCTTCCGAAAAGGAAATCTCCCGTCTAATGCAGCATACGTAAATGCCATTAAGGTGGAAGGATCAAATTGGTAATCGTTGTTGTTAAACTTTTAATTTTCACTTTAAGTCGAAAATAAAGACGACTATTCTAATAATTAAAGACAAAATTAAAGACGACGATATAGTTTATTACTGTATGTCGTATGTGTTTTTTTTTTAGTGCTGCATAGCGGGAAGAATTGCAAAGGCGTGTTGAATTCTACACAGGATCGTCTGGATCCACGATCACTTAAAGCAACTTATCAGTAGTAATAGCCCTAGAGCTTTTGCTGATAATAAGCTGTGGTTTCGCACCGAAGGCCGTAACCTAACACTGAAATCAAAGAATGCTTATTATTTTGCAATTGTATCACGAGCACTTACCGCAAGGGGTACAGTTTCAAATTAACTAACACGAGTTAGTTCTAGTCTAGTAAAGGCTGAGTGCGAAAACATTTTTTAGCCGTATTATCCACAAAAGCTTAGAGGTCACTTTTATAGGAGTATATCCCAACTCGAAAGAAATAATAAAATAATAAATAAATATTATTTGTTTGGTGCACGATAACGGTTGCAGTTTTGTTCTAAATTGGTCGAAATTTCGTGACAAGAGAGATTTGATACAGCAAATGCAAGAGTTCGAAGATAAAATCTCTAGCTCCAACATTGTAAGGGTGGGGTGGGGGCGAAATTCGAATCAGAGCACTGGGCATTGAATCGTAGATTAGAACAGCAAAGAACTTCCCTGTGGAGCACTGGTATATATAAAATATATAGTGACTATATTCTGCCTTGTGAGTGTAGCACTCAATTATGTGCCTAATTGATAAACTAAATTAATTTTAAACGGGTACTGACATTTTAGAAATAAAAAAAGAAACTGGTAATGGGAAGGAAAAAAATAGGGATTAAAATTGGTAACTTTTCGATTAGAATACATCAGAATAGATGCCATAGCTTCTGAAGGTGGCTGCTAGTCTATCACACTACCTACGTCATCACTGACTGCCAGGCGCGTTAATATGGTCTCCTTCCACTAACCAACGTCATCTTCTTTTGGCATCTAAGCTGAACTTGGCCCTGATCGCTTTACCCGTTCAAATATCCTGGTTGGCTTTCTTATTGCTTTCAAAGTTCAGAATTGAGTGGTTCATTTTTCTCGTATTACTTTATTTCAGATGATATTGAAAAAAAAAAAAAAACACACAAAAAAAAAATTAACAAAAAATGATCGTATTGTAACAAGCGGTTACATTGTAGACAACATGAAGCGCGAAGCCAACACTTCTCAATGCACCTTGCCGTTATGTGAGCGACAAGTCTCGATCGGCCAGGCGCACTATTGCTACGCACGGAACGAGTCCAACTGCTTTAACCAGTTGGAACTGCTTTGTGCGCACGACCCATTGCGGAATTCTGGCGGGAGTGTATTGTTCAGACGCATATAAATAAATACTGTTAGATCTCAAGTTGGTGTTTCTGGTTCATCCTAACAAGTTGGACCTCTTGACACGATTCGTTAGGGCTAGCACAAGCACATATTTTTTGCCCTCGCCCAATATCTAATGCCCACTTCATAATCCCTAGCTGTGAAAATAGACTCGACTTAGACTTGAGTGGAAAACTTGTGGAAAAATATTGTTTAGCAGGTGTTAGTTTTATGGTACGAATAACATTTTTAGTGTCTTTTATCTTTGGCTGAATAACGGTCTGGTTTCTCAGCCCGGTTGCAATCGCAGCGAAATAATATATTTTTTATTAATTCATTTATAAATGGAACTCAAAAAGAAAACTACTTTTTGCGTTTACCCATCCGAGAGTGAAACGTGAAGCAAAAAGTTTCGAGTCGGCACTTTGTGTAAATTATGTATTACGTTTTATCATGTAGTATACATGGAGATTTAGAATTAGGTATAACTCAAAAACATGTTCTAAGTCCAAAAAGCGAGAAAGAAAAAAAGACCAGTTTTTTTTTTACCTTAAAAAATATTTTGAGTTATGCCCAATTCTGTAGTAGTTTAACAGAAGTAAGATGTAACAAGCGCAGAAGACTTAAAGGTATATTCCTCCCGGTTGGATTTACTGTATGGCTCAGTTTTTGCAACATTACTTCAGACGTGTGTAAATGTTGCAAAGGTATTCATTTTCCCATTTTTACTCTCGTGAGAAACAGTTTTGCTACATTCACGCTAACCTATAAATGTTGCAAACGCTATTTCGCGCAGGATGCCCGAATATATTGAGAAGGTTTGTCCTTTTAACTACAAACCCGTGAAAGTTGTATTGAAAATCTGTTCATGTACTGAACACATGATGTAAACAAAAATCGGAGTCACAACACATGGATAAGGCCAAAGGTAAAAAAAAAAAAAAAAACTGCTCACTTATTTGCAGCCATTTCCAAGATATTACGTGAAAAAAAAAATCCCACAACCCGGAATCATCCTAGACAGAAGAAGCCGCGCTCCATTACAGGCGAAGTCAACATCAATTTTTAAGGTCTCTTCCAATGCCGGCAGTAGAAGAAAATCATGAAATATTAAAAGGCCCCATTAGCCGCTCCACGTCTACAGATCTCCGACCCTCTGCTACTCCACAGCCACGGAAAACAACAACCGAAAAACTGAAATAGTTTTAACGAAATCAAGTCTGCTAACTCCGAGTTTGCACAATAAATCAGCAATAACAATTTGTAACGTTCCACTTGTTTTTTTACGTGAGACCTGTTGACTTTTAGTGACTCTCGGTGCACAGTGAAGTAAAGGATACGAGCTTTTCATCCTGTCCAGGGTCGAGTTGCTTCTCAAACACGAACATCGACCATGACACAATTGTGACGGTATCGTTGGCCACGTCGTGTGCAATCGTCGAAATAGATTCATATTCGAGGTTCGTATTTGACGAGCAACTCGTCACCTAGTGAACATCGAAAATGACATGAATTTGGCGTGATATTTTGGCATGTTACGTGCAAACCTAGCCAACGTTTGCCTCAAATTTACGTAATTTTCGACGTTCACAAGTGATGAACCCACAGTGTAATTTCCTTCAAATTTCTCGCATCCGTTCTATAATTCATCTGTAATTCATTTCTATTTATTCACGTTCGTAAATCAATGAAATTGACAGGGAGTTTCGGTTATTTTGAGTACCAAATCTCAAAATTTCAGACGTTAATCATTTGTCAGAGAAATTAATCAGACAATTAATCATTATACAGGAAAATTAACCAGACATTAATCATCATTTTCAGGGAAATTAAACAGACATTAATCATATTCAGGGAAATTAAACAGACGTTTATCGTTATTTAGGAAAATTAAACAGAAACTAATCAAGCCGCAGGGAAATTAATCGGGAATTTCCTTGATTAAAACGAAACTTGAAAGCACGCACTTTTAAGGACAAATTTCAAACAATACACCGACCGTATGCGACTTCATGGCTTTTTTTAAAATCGTCGTTTATTGTATGTACTGTCTACTACTATGGTTCGACGTTAGGAGAATCTCAAACCTGTCTGGTTTCACAAATTCTTGTTTTCACATTTTTTTTTCAGTAAGTGAATGTGAAATAACTCGAAGGCGAAACTTGTCTCTTTTCATGGGTGTTGAATCTGTTTACTTTATAGTGTAAAGGGCCAACACCAGTAGCTTATAAATACACGTCATGAGGACGTGAGATTGTTCGTGTGTAACTCTCACTTCATATTCCACTGTTGGCACAAGGCTGTCTGACAGACAAGCGGGTTTAGTTTCCCGGGTGCAGTGCGCCAGTCCCTACGGCATCACAATATTCTTATTTTATCTAGGCAACGTTAATAGCCGTTAATTTTACAACCCTGGACGGGAAACTCAAGGACAGCGAGCAAAATATAGCTGAGTGGTAGGGGGTTCTTGTCTTCCACGCAAGCGGTACGAATTTGAACCTCGCAACTGACGCAATTATATATGGAACTATAAAAAAGCAAATCCCATATGCACGTCCATGGTAGTCGGGGGTTAAAGAAGCGCTTCCGTTTTTTTTGAGGGGGAGGGGATGGTGGGGGTCTCTTTTAGGGATGGGTCGGTTTCATTTTTTCGACTTCGGTTCCGGTTTCGGTTTTCAAGCCCACAAAACCGCGGTTTCGGTTTCGGTATCGGTTTTTGCCACCATCCACCCAAACCAGCTATTTCTAGTTTGTTTTCTTGTAACATTAGTATCACTTGCTTCTAACTCACTCCTGCTTTCACTTTCAGCAGCGTCATAGACCATGGGCCTAGCTATGACACCATTTTCCTCTACTATTTTCTTTTTAATGGCTGTCATTTATATGTACAAAATGCTAATTATTTTTTTTTTTAAATTAGAAAAGCAGATCAATTTTTGATTTTTCGAACACCGTACGAAAAACCGACACAAAATCCAAATCGGTTTCGGTTTCGGTTTTCAGTAAAAACCGAAAATTCAACAGAAATATGCTTGGCAAGCATGTTTAGCATAATGAATTGAACGTGCCGTTATTTTCCTCTGATGTATTGCAGCTATTTTTTGTACCTTTTTTAAAATTTGTTTTTACTTTCGTGGAGTTTTTCTTTGAAAATGGATTTGTATATTTTACTTCTCTTCTTGTTGTATGTTGATTTTATCTCCATTTTCATTAATATGCTGTGTTTGTGTACGTATGTATTATGTGGGTGTATGTGCACATGTTTGCTTATGTTGATTTTGGTCTATTATTGGTGCCAAATTTTTGTTTCCGCTGGCGAAAGAACCCGCTCAATTGTTTCTCTTTGTCTGCTGCCCTCGTACCACACGCTATCATCAGCTCTTGTGGGATGAGGTTGCTTTTTCTGTTTTGGTCTGGTATTTATTCAATTTGGGTAGATAGATAGATAGATAGATAGATAGATAGATAGATAGATAGATAGGTATGTTTATTAGACTCCAAAGCATTTCATGAGATACATTGGCAACGAAATTACAAGAGTAGAAATCTGTGTCGCAGAGTAAACTCGTGTTCAACACAGAACCATCAAAAAAGATAATTAAAGTGTCAATAGGTAGCAACAAGTTCTCCATGAAGTAAAAAGAAAATACGTCAAACTAAAAAAAATAAGTCAAGTAAGCCAACTATACTGAAATAATTTAAGCGCACGTTTCACTCCATGTTTGTCAGAACTCAGTTTGTGCGAGTGTAGGTTGAGAACCCAAGGTATGTGAAGCCTATAGGCTAGAGAAGCAAACCAAAACTGGTGAATTTTGTTGTGTCCTTCTCATTGGATTAAAGTTTGCGACGTTTAACTTTTGCGTGACGTGTGAATTCTATTATCCAAAGGCAATAATTCTCGTGCTACATTAACTGGAACATCGTGCTTTTCCGGCTTGTTGACCCGAGTCTTTATTAAGGCAGCACCAAAGTGTGTGAAACGTGAATAGAATAGCTCTAGTGTACGTCGAAGAGCGGACCAATTTCCCGCCACTGCCCTGAGCCTTCGAGCTTGGCAAGACATCGTTAAGATTCGTTATAAATAAATATTCAGTTTTGGGAAATTGCGTCGTTGGCGTCCGTTCCCTCACGTCATCAATCTGCATTTCTGATGCGAAGCCTTCCAGCCAGAGAGAGAGAGAGACGAATTAATGTTCGAAACAGGATGGACTAGACTGCTTTACCCTCACCATCCAACTTGCCAATACGCTATATATTGGCGCTCACTGTAACCCACATGCCTCGAAACCTGGATTGTGGTCCAGTCTTTCTAGAGATCGATCCGACCATTATCTTCAAATGTGACGTCACGTTAAAGTCGTATGGGAACGGTCTCGATGCTACAGCGTACATGAGTCTATTTCCAGCATCATTTTTACGTTGTCAAGGGCGTCGATTCTTGCTTCACATGGGTTATTCCCTCACCAGAGTATCACCAAATCGATATACTGATTATTTCGACACAAACTAATTGCAATTGTTGCTCGCAGTTCGTTATTCACATTCCTCAGCACGTCTGTGCCTCATATATATCATTCACAACGTACGATTTGTTTGCTTTTTTACATGTTAGTACGCCTACTCATATGGAAGTAGCACCGATTGAAATATTAAGGGCGCGTTTACGCAACGAGATATTCTCACTTTCTGAACGCTATTTGCTATTCAACCGTTATTTATTTACGATTAGTTGCCAGTTTCTCCTAAATGAATGCGACAATACATAACAAATTAAATGTATTATAAATAACAATACGAATAAAGAACAAAGTACAACAGTAGTTTTAAACATTGCTACAATCTGTTGTCATTTCACGCTATTTCCAAAATTTCCGCTTCTCGCACAAAGAACAGCTAGCCAGAGCCACCTATACACTTACAGTAAAGGCCGTTTCATCTTTGCCTCCCACAATGCTCCGCAAAAAAGCTACACAAAATTTGGCAAACTCGCCGTGTAGCTATATGGCAAGTCATCAGTTGACAGAATTTGGAAATCTCGTCGGTTGGCTTGCAATTTCGCCACTTGGTGTAGAGATGGCAGCACCTAGCAAACGTTCTGTACCCTTAATTTCAGTCGCCTTATTTGGCTTGTTGTGGTACGGCCTTTACTGTAGGAGGCTCTGTTCTAGCAGCGATCAGACGACGACAGAATAAATAGCGGCTCGCAGCGAAAATTCAATATCCACATGGCGTGCACTTCGGGGTTATCGAATCGAAAACAAACCATCGAATGCTGGCATTCAGAAATCAACCCATCCTTTTGTACTAATGTAAAAATTATTTTGTTGTTGTCATATATCAACGCTGTCATGCCGCACGGGTCGTACGTCGTGTCGCGAGGCACGAGGAGAAGATCTGCGTCTGCGTCATTGCCATGGTTACTGCGTATACGCAACTCAAAAGCCGCATTCTCCGGTAAAGGCGAGAAGCAGCCAGCAGATTTAGTATTGACCAAGTTGAGGGCGCATTTACGCAACGACTTTCCTTTGCATTATCGCAGCTAGAATCTAGAAATTATCTGAAATTCCAACATGGTGGTGGTTTTAGCTCTGCCAGCTCGCAACGAAACGAGTTAATAATTGAGTTTACAATTAACGATTGGGAAAATTGTTTCGTCAGGAGGAATTCTTTATCTTACTGTCACGAATTATAAAACTGCAAACATTTGCTCAAAAGATGTCGGATTCCAGGAAGCGATGTTACCATGGCAACGACACCTTTGACATCGGGATTAAATTTCAGCTGCGAGAATGAAAGACGAGTCGTTCAGTAAACATGCCTTAAAGCTAGTGAGCGAGAGACGAGTCGTTCCGTAAACGCGTCCTAAAGCTAGTGAGCGAGAGACGAGTCGTTCCGTAAACACGCCCTAAAGCTAGTGAGCGAGAGACGAGGCGTTCCGTAAACGCGTCCTAAAGCTAGTGAGCGAGAGACGAGTCGTTCCGTAAACACGCCCTAAAGCTAGTGAGCGAGAGACGAGTCGTTGCGTAAACGCGTCCTAAAGCTAGTGAGCGAGAGTCGAGTCGTTCCGTAAACACGCCCTAAAGCTAGTGAGCGAAAGACGAGTCGTTGCGTAAACGCGTCCTAAAGCAAGTGAGCGATAAAATTGCCATTGCATAAACCAACCCTAAGAGAGCAAAAGGAGAAACTTGTTGAAAAGGTTTACTTTACGTGACACTCTAGATTGAAATGTTGGTTTATTGCTACTCTGCGTTGCCTACTGATGGTAAGCTTTTAGGGTCACGGCGCGCATAAAATTTACTCTGAACGAAACTCTACACTCTGGTCGTGTGAAATTGATACGGCGGAATCTATCTCCCCTTTAAGTTGTAAGTTCGACGTGAACGTTACACCGGAGCATGTGGCTCCCGTCTGACGAATTACTTGCCTTATTTGACACATCTTTTTCGTCTTGTTAACACGATTTTAGTCTATGCACACGTGACAAACATCTCCGTGTGTGTTTACATTCTATGGCTGGCTCAAGACTCGTCAGTTTTCCCTTCATGGAGACCAAACCAAGAAGCCCGAGTGTTATTCAACAAAACGCTCAACAAAACATCCTTTGCCTCCCAACAAAGGATCAATGCAAGTTAAACTAGTTTGTTGATGGTTTAGCCTTCGGTATTTATAAATATTTAATGTAAAACCTGCCTGCAAGCTTTAAATCAAATTGGGAACTCGAAACGTCTTCCCACAAGTAACGCAGAAATAACGTTACTGAGGACACTTTTTCTCCATAAAGGACAATTTTCCACACTTTAATGTTGAGTGTTTTCTTCATTATTGGAGCGTATATGCACCCGATTCCAACGATTTACAAAGATTTCTACCACATGGGGAATTTTCTTCAGTGGTCTGAAATCAGCTAATTTCAACTTTTGTTACAGTTAAAAGACACAATCTCCCAGATTGTCTGTTTTTGCGTTAGAGAGCACAAGAATGACAGAACTACATTTAGTAGGGCTAAACCTATTTGTGAACGAATGCTGGCCTAATTTTTAACTGCCGTTTTAATTTCGTAAGCGACAACCGCAGAGAACTGTGTTCGAGGTAAGGCCTATTCATTCTTGCAACATGGGATTGAGAGTGGTTTGCATAGCAACCAGGAATCTTGAAATTGTTACACGTACCTGATAGTCACGTGGGGCATCATCTGGCTTTCCAGAAATGCACGAATAATTGGTTAACATGGTAACAGAACGATTAGTCAGCATCAGATTTCGCCCCAAGCGCGTTAGGCCTAATCACCGATAATATTTGAAGTGTGGAGGTAGAAGCAACCGCAGTAAGTAAAATATTAAATGTGGTACGTACTTAAAAGTAAATAGTTGGAAATAAGTTAATAATAATTGTCGTAAAACATAGTAATGCTACGGATCTATAAAAAATCAATATTTTCATTAAAAATAAAACACGAATTTACTTTGGTTGACGCGCCGTGACTGACACAAGTGTTGGTCCTACAACAATGGTCATCTTTCACGGTGAGTTGGCTACTTTCGGCAAGTTTGTGGGGATCGTTAGGGAAACAAAACTACGTAGAAGACCGTATACTCTCGTTTTAAATGCTTGTGAGCGTAGTTTAAGTATCGATAAATGTTCTCACCCTCTTGTTACATTCCCAAGCTGATAAAAACACCTCGTGCAAGCGCTCGGTATTTTTCCAGTTTCGGAGTGCAACTTGGGGTTGACAGCATTTATCGATAAAAAAAATACGCCTTCGTGACATTACTACTGAAAACACATTGAAGCGTTTCACAAATAGCATGGGCTAAGAAGAAACCTTTTAAAACATTGGCGTTTAAAATTTTGCAACACTGTTAACACATGCTTAAAACACACGTAGCGAGAGGAGCATTTAAAAAAACACCAGTTGTTTGTTTATCTGAAAACATCAGTGTTTATGTTACAAAACATGATTAACATAACCGTTTTCGGTAAATGCAATTTCCTAAAAATGCGTCATAATAAAAAAAACTACCGTTTCATTTTAAATACTTTTGTTGCTAAATGTGATTTAAGGATGCGTTTATAAATGTTGGGAATTAAACGCTAGTGTTTCCACATCTGCAACATTATTTAAGCGCTGATCGTTTGAATGGATTCTTCTCAGCCCGTGCTGTTAGTAAGGCTCTTTTAAATGTTTTTAAGTAAAATACGTCAATAAACGTTTTCTAGGTGTATGTAAAATGCGTTCATTTAAAAACACATGTTGTTTACAGTTCTATATCAGATTGGGCCGCCCGGGAACCAGGGAATTCCACTACAGGAGGCCCAGGTTATATTTAAAAAAAAAATTTGAAATGAAGTTTTTTGAAAATTGCTTCATTGTAAGTTGCTGGAAAACTTTTCAAATTCACGCTGCTTGCTTTAAAATACGTTAGCTTCAGGAATCCATGCCGTAACCTCCCCCCCCCCCCTCGCCCCCAACACCACACTACAGGAGGCACATGTTTAAAAAAAAATTGGGGTAAATTTGAAGTGAATTCCTATGAAAATTACATCTGGAAGATGGTGGAAAGCCTTTCAAATTTACGCTAATTTCTTAAAAATACATTAGCTTACAGGTTTCCGCCCCGCACCCTTTCTTCTCCCCCCCCCCCCACATCCACACTACAAAAGACCATTGTT
>JAHWFP010174451.1:13827-33557 GCA_023313725.1 Lithobius niger
TTCTCCCCCCCCCCCCACATCCACACTACAAAAGACCATTGTTAAAAAAAATGTTGGAAAAATGTGAAATGAATTCTTAAGTTACTGGAAAAGTTTCAAATTTATGCAGATTTCTTAAAAATACACTAGCTTTAGTGCTCCCCCTCTCCGAAGTTCCCTGCGGTCCCCATGGAGACCCGACCCTCCCAATCCGACCCTGCTGGTGTTCACGATGTTGTTAGCAATGACTTTGGAGTAATAGTGTTGTTAAGTTGCCAGGGTTAAAGGTGTTAACGTCGGCGAAACCGAATTGCAGTTTTGGGGGTGAGGAAGGAAAGTAGTGGAAGGCGGCAGAATCATAATTGTCTTCTAGCCCTGTGTTTTAAGGGCTGTTTTATTTATGAGGGCACCAATAAGGTGGGGGTTGGGAAGGGGTGGGGAGTCTACGCAGAAATGATTGATAGTTGTGGATTAGTTAAAGTTGCAAATGGCTGTTGAGGCCCAGCCCATCTTTAATAAAGCCATCGTTGCTTCGAATTAACGTCCACGTTAAAGTGTTATTGAAGGAAGTCCTACGTTTTTATTGTACTACGTTATCGACTTTATGCCGTGAGTGGCTCTCGTCTATTTGCGGTTTGCGGCTTAAAAACTGTAATTATTACGACGTGAAAATGTTGATGTCTCCCGTCGTTTGATGCCTTGATAAGAAACGACGCAAAGTGGCTACAAAAAGTGCTACTAAAACAGTCGTTAACATTGTTATGCTAACACCACAGGCTTTAGCTTTCAGGATGGTGGTTTTTACAGGTTACGGATGCTCCCAACGTAAAATGAGTAGCCTACACCTTTTAATTATTATTTTTATGAGGAGTCAGAGCAGTTTGGGTTTGTGTGCAGTCAAATAAGTGGTTTTAGTATCAATTGGCAGAGTATATTGGGACGCAAATACGTCAATAAGGTTAAAACTGCATAAAAAAAAACAGAAAACAAATCGTGCTTAAAGGCGGGTTGCCAGCACCAAATGAAGCAAAGGAAAGCAAAGGAATGCGCAAAGAAATATCTTGTAACACAACAAGCAAGGCACGTGCATCCTTAATCATTGAGTAAAAATTTGGAACATCTTCGTGCACCTGGGAGCAAGCCGTATAGGTTAACGATATTACTGACACTAGATGGCGCTACGGTAGGTTCTTTATATTTATCGTGGTGCCGCCTAGTGGTAATAATGGCGTTAATCTGATTAGATTGCTTCCAGGTGCACGAGAACGTACCAAATTTTTATTCAATAATTATGGACTGAGGCACGTGGCTTGTTTGTTGTGTTAAGATGGCAACAGTTTCTGATGTGCGCATTTTAAGTTGAAAAACAAAAAGTTGAAAAATTTTAAGATGTCATATAATTTTAAATCGGGTAACTAGCAAAGATGCCAACAGGATGAGATTTCAACCTATTAAGTTAGAACACAGGGAAAGTTGCTAATGTTTTAAGATGGTAATTTATTTTCAGTCGTCAATCAGGCAAAGAGGCACCGGAAGCGGATGCACTGTTAGATGTCCCCTCGCTGTCCTGTTCATTCTGGTATTGTGTTTTCGATCACACAACATTTGTCTGTGAGCTCGTAAAACTTTCGCTCGTATCACGAACCCTTCAATATTTCCTATTCAATATTTCGAGTTTAAAACTCGTCTCTACCAGGTGCATTTCTTCTCGTCAAACCTGGTGCACGAAATAATCGGGATTATAGTGATTTTTTATTATAACATGATGTTTGCTTCTGAATATACGCTCTCAAATAAATGTGCAGAGGTCGAACTTCAACAATAAATCAAGACTTCTGGCACTAAATAAACAGGCACCCGTCGTAGCATCCGAGCACTGCAGTGAAGCCTAGCGTGTGGCCATCTAGACAAAAAAAAAAAAAAACTAAATGGTATCCCATATTCGGGAATGGTCTTTCGTTGTGGATATACACGGGTCTTCACTGCAGTTCCTGATGCTACAACGGGTTTGTTTTATCTTCTCACGTCAGTTTCATTTCTCTTCTAACACTTTAAAACGACAACTTTTAATTACTCTTTTGAGATTACGCCTTATTTTTTAATTTTACTTTTTTTTATGCCTCGCGCATTTATTGTGCCCATTTATTGGGGGGGGGGGGGGCGGGCAGCACGACAAATGGGTCCCAACTTAGGTTTCAATCCTTGTCAGGGAATCTGTTTAACATTTTCGGGCGCCAACTTAACATCTTGTCCCGAAAAACGGAAGAAAAAAATAACTCCTTGGAAGCAATTCGTCGGAGAGCCGGAAATACTTATTTTTTCGCTCGTCATATCAAGCCAGATGAGTCGGGGGGGAAGGGGAGAAGATGATTCCTTTGTAAATCCACCTATGATCGGATGGTAGCGTCCAATTTTCGAGGTGCAAATCCCCTCCGCAAGATGGCGTGAAACGAGAAAAGCTACCTTATCTCGTTGATTCGGCGAAACTCGGGTTGTAAGTGGTGGATTTAAAAACAAATTTGTCCCTTTCGATGTGTTTCCGTTTCTTTGCGCTCTTCTGTCTCAGGTGCCTTAAAAATTGATAGACCCGATTGACAATGGGGGAGGGGGTAGGTGGAGGGGGTAGGGAGGTGGCCGGTGCTTTACCAGCAGGGGGATCAAGGCTGCGGATATTTAATTTGCATTTACGGTTCTAGAGCTTCGGTTGGCTATAAATCTTTTGATAAAGATGAGCGCTGATCCGGTATACGAGGCGATTGGTGGAGCTTCCAATCCTGTGCTCCTACCGATCAACCCCCCCAATCCCCATTTCCCTCCTTTCTTCACCTACACGTTATTCGTAACACGCATACACCAGCGACAACCAAGCTGAAATTGGTGCGTATCGTTTGTTCGAAAATAGTATTGCCTCATCACTCGCTCGCTCTATTTGCGTCGTTCTTGTTGGTTGCTGTGGAAGCAGCACATGGACTACGCAATTGTTCTCGACGTTTCATTTTGACCAAATTCTGATCTTTCGACATTATTGGGGGAATGATATTTGTTGTTTGGACTTTAGGGAACCCAAACTGGTCCCTAAAATCAAAACAACAAATATTCCCCCAATAATGTCGACAGGGACTAAACGACAGGGACGACGATAGAATCACTTCATTGGGGAGGCGGCAGTGGGGCAGCAATTTTAGCCGAGGGCGAACAGAAAAATTCAACTTTAGCGGTCCCCCCCCCAAAAAAAATTCAGAATAACACTCTTGTAATTCTTTCTCACACCGAACGTTCTTAACTGCTTCATACCCCATTTTTTGGGAACATTTTTGAACCCAGCTGTAAAAAAGATGATCGTTCAACTCTCACAGTAACAACTGGTCTGTATTGATGTAACCTCAAGTCCTTCTTGTCGCTTAGAAAGAAACTAATGTAGTTTTCTTAATAAATAACCAGAATTTTCTTCTTTTATACGTTTCATGTTGATCTGATGAGTGGGGGGGGGGCGCCAGGGGGGCGGCCAAAATGGGGTGGGGCGAGCGCCCCCCCCCTTTAGCGTCGTTCCTGCTAAACGACGAGAGGGACAATTTAGCTGAAGAAATACAAGCGGTGTAAAGTGTGTTCCGGCGTCAACAACCTTACTACAAGTCAGTATAGTTTGTTCCACATTTTGTTTTCAGAAAACTGACTGGATGACGACTCGTTTCTTTGCACTAAGAGTGCAAAAACATGTCGATATCACATTTGTAGACTCAACATAGTTACTGTTAGAGTTTACGAATGCACTCGTAGTGGAAGAAAACGAGACTTCATACAGTCAGTTTTCTGAAAGCATAATGTGGAACAAAGTATAGCACTGGACGAATCTCGTACTATATTGCTACTTTACCCCTATTGACCTTGTCTGCCAGAACTTTCTCTTTTTGTCTTTCCTCCAAGAAACTCACTGTTGCACACTTTATACTATATATAGACTTATTGTGTCATGTGTTACCGAATTCATTTCATATTTAAAAATTCTTTTTGAACAAGGGCCGCCTGTAGTGGGGGGGGAAGAAGCGGCTCCAGCAAAGCGATGCAATTTTTATACGAATTAATGTCAAATTAAAAAAAAAAGGTTTCTTTGAAAGTCGTAGGTGGAATTATGAATGTCAGCTTATTTTAAAGAAATCGACGTGAATTTGAAACATTTTCCTGCATCTTACATACAATTTCATACGAATTGATTTCCAAGTTCCAAATTTTTAAAGCAAGGGTCTCCTGTTGTGGGGCCTCCCCGGAGATCCCCGGGTTCCCAGCGGCCCAATCCGACACTGATAAACAGTGTAATGTTTAAAGGATTTACTGTGAAGTGATTTTCATTGTACCCCATTCAGTATTTCTTGTTTTGAAATGATTCAAAACCAGGTGAGCATTTGTTCCCATGAAACCAGGTACAAGGAATAGTAGGGGATACCGTTTCCAATTGGCGAACTTGCATTGTAAATGACTCCTTTATGTTATGTGTAAAGTTGAGCGTTAATATGTTTATGGATGTTGAATTGGTATTCAGTAACGCAAATTTCACGATTTATGATTGTTATTTCTGTTATTGCTTCCCACCTTTTGGTAACGGCAATCACCTTTTTATACCAATCTCTCGAGCGTTCATCTCATGTTCGTAATAACGAGGGTGGAGAGACAGACGATTTCTATTAAAAGTTTATTGATGGAACACGAAATGGCCATTAATATGCATCGGGCTTGCCTTCCTCATCATCGCTACAATAATTGCAAATTGGCGCCAAAATTCGAGACGGAAAATGAGACTTGAGTTTTTAGCGACGGCGCTCGACAAGACTTGAAATGATGCTCTAATTATGCTTCTATTTTTTTTTGTTTTAGTGTTGCGAGTAAAATTAAACCATTCTTTTAAATTAAAGGTGCGTAGTAAAATTGTGCCAGAAAATGAAGTTCGTAGTTAATGCGTCGTTAACGAATTTGAGCCAGGTACGCTGTAGCATAAATGGGTAGCACAGGCGATAAATCGCAGTAAAGTGTTTAATTTTTGTGCTTTTCGTGTTTGCTGACGAGAAAGTCGTTAACCGGTTAACGACTTTCTCGTCAGCAGACATGAAAAGTACAAAAGTTAAACCACTTTATTAAAGGAACATAAATCCCTGTTGGCTTTCCTTCACGACTCAGTTTTGCGACATTAGTTCAAACGTATGTAAATGTTGCCAACACATTCGTTTTCTTGTTGTTTCTTGCGTGCGACGTGATTTGGCGACATTAACTCTATCCTGTGTAAATCTTGCCAACTGCAATCTCATCGGGTCGCACGATATACCGGAAGGATTTATGTCCTTTTAAGCAGTGGTTAACAGTTTTGTTACAAAATTTCAAAGCCGTGCAGGGTCATATCAAAGCATTTCTGAGCCGGTATTGACTGCTGGTTTTCCCTTGGGCAGTAACGGGAAGGAGTGCTGATGGGGATCGGGTGTGCTGTGAGCAACCTCCTTTTCTAGAAACTTTGTTGTGGAACATGTTTGCTTACTTTTGGAACATGTTTGTTTGCTTCACATTTAATGCTTTTGATAACATTTTGATAAAAAAAAAACAGTCGCTTAGTCCACACTGACTTTTTCACTTTAGTGCTAATCTCAAAATTACCAATTCCAATTCGGCAATTTTTTAAGTAGGGAATGGGGGGAGGGGGCACACCATGTTGAATCTGCTGATGGAGCAGCGGCGAATGGGTTTAGGGAGCAAATCCGTAAACCCATCCGTAAACCGGAGCAAGTCCAGTAAATCACAGCAAATCCAGCAAATCCAGCAAATCACTGCAAATCCAGCAAATCACTGCAAATACAGCAAATCCAGCAAATCACAGCAAATCCAGCAAATCACAGTAAATCCAGCAAATCCAGCAAATCACAGCAAATCCGCTTGAAATTTTTCTGCATACTTCGAAAATCAAGTGATATATTTGCACGAACCGTTGCTGCGTTTTTGTTGTAAGTTATGGAAGTTAAGAATTTGCATACGACGTCGGGAATTTCCTGTTGAGCAGTAGAATGCTTTGGGAAAAGACGTATTTTTTCTGTCCCTGATTTCGAATTGCGTGTTTCAGGTATAAGGCAGTGTGTTCGTCATCGTTTACAGTCATTAAAAGGAGATACCCTCCAAACTAAATGTGGGTCAGTGTATCTTGGCATTCCGCACCAAGTCCATTTACATTGCTTTTTTAAATCGACCGTTCGTTAGTCATTCTTTTTTTTTAATAAATCATTTATAAAATATGGCGACTGGGAGATAATCCGTTGAATACTATTGGGTACTATGTCACGGTCTTACGGTAGCCACAGCATGAACTTCCATGTTAAACATCAAATTTGAAACCCTACAGTCCCCTAGAGTTGACATAGACCAACGAAATTCGGTATTTGAGGTCGTATAACTATTTCAATGCATTAAAAATTTGAATAACAATCATCGAACCGGTTTGCCTCTATAACATGGCCATTTCTTGATGTTGTTGTCGGGACTCTTTGCCCTCACTGTATAGATCGAAAGAATGAACCGATTTTAAGCTTTAGTTTACAACGCCGAATAAGGTGTAGGATATTTCGAACACTATTCTAATTTGACTACTTAATTCTTCTTGTTGTCGTTTTTGGTATTCTTGTTGTGGAAGTTTTGTTCTCACCGACAAATCGAACCAATAAATCAATTTTCATAGTTTTGTAGCTTAAACCAACCGTAGGTATTAACTAGGACCAGAGCCTTTTGAACGCTAATTTAATGCGACTACAATATTGTTGTTGTTCTTGTTGGATAAATGTTGCTCTCACCTACAGAGCAAATCGAATCAGTGATCCAATTTGCAAGTTTCGTGGCTTAAAACGTAGCTATAAAGAAGGCGTAGGGCCGTTTGAACGCTGTTTTGATCTGGCTACAATATTCTTGTTGTTATTGTTCTTCTCGTTGAAGAAATTTTGCCCTCATCTAAAGATCGAACCAATGAACCGATTTTCAACTTGTGTAGCTTAGGTATGAACAAGGCCTAGGGCCTTCCGTACGCTATTTTAATGTGACTACAATATTCTTGTTGTTCCTGCTGAGGAAATTGTGCTTTCACCTCAAGATGTCAAACCAGCAAACCGAATTTCAACTTTAATAGCTTAAAATGTGGGGATTAACAAATACCAGAGTATTTTGAACGCCATTTTAATGTAACTGGTTTATCTCAAAAAGGGTTAACCTCAATTATCTCATATCAAAATTCTAGTTATTTGATTTACCTGAAATATTTCCAAGAAAAAAAAAAACAGATGCTAGTGTTAAAAAAAATACATGTAAGCCATCAGTGTCGCAATAATGATGTGTAAAAGGGACCCAGATTTGTAAGCCTTAAAAAAACTTAATGCTCTAAGGAACAGATAGAAAGGAAACGACATGTAAACGTGGCATTAATACGTGGTATTCAACCAAAAATACGACTTGAATTCTCTTTCCCCTTTAACGTGGTGGTTGCAATCATTTATCACCAGAAGCGTAATTGCCATATGACTGAATCTTACCAGTCGGAAATATAAGAGGGGATAGTGGAAACAAGAAAACTATCGAAAAAACATAAATAAGTTCTTAAAAAGAAGTCTTTGAAATTTCGGACATGGAAGCCCGTTATGCAGTGACTGTGCCCCCTCCACAAAAAAATTACGCCCCTTCTTACCGCAACGGTTTTTAAAAAGCATCCTAAACCAACGAACTTTAAAAGCAGCCTCCAACCGTATCTTGCCAACTTTTAGTTGCTAGATATTATAGAAGAGACATTTCTCCTCCCCCCACTTGCCGACAAAAAATCCCGTCTTAGAAATCGAGGAACCTTGTAGGGAAAAAAAAACACACCTTAGGCGGATCTAGTCGACCGTAATTGTTCGTGATTTTTTAATAAATATGTTTTTTTTTTATTAGTCCTTTACTAAGTTTGGCCCTGTGTGTTTGTCTTTCGTCGTCGGCTTTTGTTTGAGCGTTTTCGTTTACACAGATTTGGAAAGTGCTGCAAGGGTGAGTGTTTTGTAGAAAAGTAGACGAGACCCTCCCAAATCAAGTGTAAACATGACTCCATTTTCTTTTTTCGGTTTCGTTTTCAGAACCAACATACACGAAAGCGAACAAATTGCCAAAGAATGGAAGAAAGAAAAATTATGTTTCGTGAAAGCCGGAGCGTGAGGAGAAGATAGATTTGTATTGTAAAGTCAATGTAATAATAACGCATCAGTGAATATACCGCCCCCCTCCCCCCCCCCCCCCCCCCCCCCCCCCCCCCGGAGGGGGGACTCGTTACGCTCTCATCCACACGACTGTTTCACAGCAACAAAATGATAGTAATTCCATTACGTCGTTGCGGTGAAGTGTGATTATTCTACCTGGGGCATTTAGTGGACCGTGTTCAAATTGATTCCGGGGGTGGAAAGAGAATTGGCGATGGGAGGGGGGGAGGGGGTAGTGGGGGAGGGGAGTTAAGAGGGCGGTGTTGATGCAAAGGATATCGCTAAAATCTATAAAGGATTTGCGACAGAGTGAAAATACTGATACGACCATAGCCCGAGGTTTGGCAGTTAGAGGCTGATTAGACTCCAAGCCATAGGGCAACAAGGCCCCAGTTGTCCGAGCGTGTTAACCCCGATTACTCTTGAGTGCATGTAAAAGGGCCGAGGCACAGTTTATTGAGATGCATGGTTGATGTTTGGCCTCAAGGCATTGAGATTAGTTAACGAGTGAAGCTGCATTTTTTTTTTCTTCTAAAGTTAACTAAATTCAGAAGGGGAGTTTTCGGAAAAGCTTTGTGATAAAACAAAGCAACTTGGTGTATATGATTTTAATGGTAATGACATTGATAATTGACCACATATGATATTGTCAAATAATTTTGTAGCATTAGCCCGCGTTCTTGTTTTTAATGCAGCATAGTATTCCAGTTGTTAATACCATTCGAGCCTAGTTTAATTATCATCGATAATTTTTCTAAAGCATTCGTTGCATTCCCGCGCTGATAAAAACACATGAAAAAGAAAAACTTGTATATATTAATACAGTAATTTCGTTTGTGCCGAACCACAGGTCAGGGTCGGTAGACGGGGAAGTAGTCATTGTGATAGCCAATGGTGATATCCAAGAAAATAAGGACACTCACCCAAGACAAAATCAAGACAACATCAACATCAAGACAATTCACAAACTAAGAAAATGGTCATCTCAAGAAAATAAGTTCACCAACCCAAAATAAGTTCATCTCAAGAAAGTAAGGTCTTTTAAACGAGGAAATAAGTTCACCAGCCCAAGGCAACACCAAGACAAGACTATATCAATCAACATCATGACAAGAAAATAAGTTCACCAACCCAAAATAAGTTCATCTCAAGCCAAGAAAACGTCTTTACAAGTTCATGAAAACGTCTTTACAAAAAGAAAAGCGTTTCTGGAACATAGGCCTAACGTGGTTAAAAGGGTGCATTATGAGCCAGTTCTTGGGCCAGACCCTCCTGCTTACAAAGCTTCCTCCTTTGCTGAATTTGGAGGTGTCGAAGTGTCCATATTTTCCCCGCAAAAGGTTAGGCACCCTTTCCTTCTCAGTTCAACTGTGCCAGTAACTCTGCAAAACAGGTAACTCTTTCAGTAATTGAGACGTCTGCTTATGGTTGAACGAAAGAAAAGACATTGGTATTGAGCTAGAAGTGTTTTTTTTTTTTTGTTCGAACTCGGTTTAGGAATGCGTTGCGATCGAAAAAAAAAAGTGAAAAGAAAAAAAAAACCTTTCAGGAATGAAAAAACCGGTCGTGGACGAAAGCAGTCACGTGGGTCAGTAAAAAATTGCTCCTCGTGACTCTTTGATTTATGATGTGGGATTTGATGTGATTTTAATGGTACATTCTAGCTGAAAGTGCTATTTTTTATAATTGAATCTCTTTGGGTGATCAATTGTGAAACCATCACAAAATGCAGTTAAAAAAGCTTTAAAGACGGATGTTAAAATATGCCCCTCCGCCCCCGGTACTTCATCTTTGCTTCGTTTTTTTTTTAGTAAAGGAATTGCACATTCGTTAATAGCGTAATCGCCGTTGCGTTTGGAGGTATTTTTTTTCGATGTGGCCTTTGCAGTTAACGATGGTATCGTCACTTAGTATCCCAGATCAGCGACAGCCAAATTTAAGTTTCCGTAAGTTATATTCGTCATCGACAGGTTTAAACAGTGTTTTGCTCAGTATTCAAGCAGCAAAACAGCGAAGTGCGTAAAGTTATACAGTAGCACGCAACGTGGACGGTGCCGAAAAAAGGGTCGGCGGGGGGGGGATCATTGAGGGGCTCCTCACTGTCTTTTTTGGATGTGGGTAGCGTGAAAAACGTATCAAGAAAAATGACAGTTTATATTCAACAATTAGAGTGGCGTTGGGGGGCAGCATTTTTAGTGTGGTAGTCCTTCTGTATAATAATAATGATAATAAAATTTCTTGCAATGATTGCAAAGGTCAAGCAAGGGCCCAACTGGTGTCCGGTAATACCTACTTTGATCTACAAAAAATTAATCAGAGAGTTTAAAAATTACAAAACTTAGTTTAATAATGCATCTGTAAAAGCGTGTTTAGATTTACTTTGGTAAGTTGGGATTTAAAACTGACTAGCGATTTTGAAGCCATAACTTCCACTGGAGTGCAGTGAGTAAGACGTTCGTCTTGGGATTGTTTTGAATCCAGGGATAAACTTTTGTATAGGGCCTCTGAACAGATTCGACATGTGTAATGTCCTTAACAAGGTATGGTGAACACGCTTGACTGACATACTCAAGAATCAGTCGAACAATGTGATGGGGCTATCGACTCTATGTGCACCTATACAGTTAATGCTGTCAAACCAGGCTGTTCGGGGCGATTTTAATTTGTCTTCGGGTAACTGGGAATCTCATACTGCAACTGAACTAACGCATCGCGATTTTCTCATGAAAACATCTATCTTAGGGATGTCTCAACTTGTTGATTTCCCAACCAGGGGAAATAATATATTGGACATCATTTGCACCGAAAATGAACGCTCAATTTTTGGGATTCAGCCTAAGCTATGTTTGGGCACTAGTGACCATGAAATGGTAAGCTTTCAAGTCCATTGTCAGCTATCACCTGCGCGGTCAGTGGTGTAATCAATGGGTATGATAAATTTCACCTCCTTGAGACAAAAGCTATCAGGACTAAATTGGTCTAATTTTTTTGCAACAGTTGAATCGGATGCCAACAGTGCTTGGATTGCCTTCCACCAACTCCTCCTTGACTTAGTGGTGAGTTGCAGAGAAAAGCCTATCACAAGGTTAGTAATGCTAAACCTAGACCATATTTGCCCAATCATATACGTAAACTGGATCGCAAAAAATTGCTTGCCTGGAGAACTTTAAAAAAATCTCCATCATTGCCTTCTAATCTCGCTTACGCCAAGTGTCGTGCGGACTATGCCACACAGTGACAATGAACTGGCAAAATCAACTCGACTTCTCTGCTATCGGGGATGGTAGTTTGTCCAGCCTTTTTCGGCTCTATAAAGTTAAAACCCGTACAACGCGTTCTCTTCCACCATTTCTCCATAACGGTGACTTCGTGACCGAGAACTTGGATAAAGCCAATCTTTTAAACACAATTTTTCTATCAAATGTTGTTGCTGACAACCCCTGTGCCCTTTGTTTGACCCGTGGTTGTTTCCCAGTATTTGCTCGGTGCTGCCTGATCGTTCACTGTAACAGTCGATTTTTGTTTGTGTAACACTCCCCCTTTCCGCCAATCCTTTGCCTCTTCTTTCGCTGTGGCTTAAGCGATGCGTACCGTGTGAAAAAGAAGTGTACATGACGTCATGTAATACTTGCCTTTGAGATTAGCACGGTGTTTGGTTAGAAGGACAATTGTTAGAGCAAATTGTTAGTCGAGGCAACAATGTGCCAATTTCAACTTCTTTTCAGGGCAACAACGTCCCAGTTTGAACTTCATGCCAAAGAATTGACACACTCGCACGTTTTCATTGATCCCCTTCCGGGGGGTCGTTGTGGTTGCTTCATTTCTGCTATGAGACTTTGGTTTATAATGTAAGAAGAAGATGTATGATTATTAATGCCCTAAGGAGATAGCAGCACTGGTGACAGCAACAATTTTAGGTGCATGAGAAACACGTAACTGTGCAATGTCAACAATTCTGGCTCACGAGGTCCATTATTACTGCAGTCCAACGATTTT
The DNA here is from genome assembly GCA_023313725.1 of Lithobius niger. NCBI lineage: Eukaryota > Metazoa > Arthropoda > Chilopoda > Lithobiomorpha > Lithobiidae > Lithobius > Lithobius niger. The sequence continues at coordinate 26,043 of JAHWFP010174451.1, forward strand.
TTGCTTCGCGGAAAATAAGACTGTCAGCCAGCGAAAAGTTGATTTGTTACTGAGAAACAGAATGAAACGATCCCTGCTACCCCATAAATCTTAGTTTAAAACAAAATGACGCTAAATCTACCATTTTGAGGCCTCAAAACCGGGCGGATGACATGATTAAATGACTCATTTATTTCTTAGATGAGGGCTTCGTGACCAAAGTGAATTGTTTAAAAACAGACAGCAACAATTAGCACATTGTGGCCTCGTTGTTGTTGTCTTTTTTGGGAGCACGATCCCAAACTGGGTTATCTGCCTCGACAACAACAATGAAAAACAAACTATGGTGAGGTTGTAAAATTAGGAAACAAATTTGAGGACGGGGGTGCCATCTGTGGTCGCCACTGGAAAGCTGTAGTGACAGTAACAAGGCCAGCTGAAGGGATGGAAACTTAATAGTGCGGGCAAAGTCATTGAAGTTACAATGGGAGTCCTAAATGTCTTGAGATGACTTGTGTTGTACAATAATAGACAACAGGCCTTGGAGAGGTTAAAACCATTAAAATTAAGGGTTGAGGTAAGGTACTGGAGAAAGGGACGCGCCAAAACATCATACCCGTTCGACCCGCCGTGCGTTGCATGGGCTCCAGCTGTAGTTTGTGCCACATTATGTTTGCAGGAAATTGTATGACGTCACGTTTCCTTGGAACAACTGGTTACCACACTTGTAGACGGTCACTATTAGAGTCTATTAGTGGGATATTGACGTGCTTTTTTGCACTCGTAGTGGAAGGAAACGTGGCATCATACAGTCAGTTTCCTGCAAACATAATGTGGAACAGACTATAGTTTAAATTATTCAACTGCTTGCAGAACTTTTAGGACTAAATTTCAGATGCCGTTTTAAAGGTCACTTGATTACCAGTAGCATGGATGATGAATACTTCATCGGAATTCCTAAACTATCCAGGATTCCGCATTTACAATGGCGAGTGTTAGATCGATAAAATCGAAAATGCGTAATTTCATATGTTATATAATTGATGATTTACGGCGAATTCAAATTCGGCAATACTTTTGGGGCTCTCAAGCGATGTGGAAAATTGACCTCCAATTCGACCTTTCGTCTGGGCTCCACCCAGACACAAACGGCCCGCAACCAACCAATTAACCAACCAATATTTTGCAATGTGTTGTTCGTCATAAGCTACACTTCACTTGCTTCGCTCGCTCCGCTCCGCCGATTCCACACACAATAGATAGATAGGTTAAGACGAATTAATAGAAATAAATTTAAAAGACAAAAGAGATATAATACAAGAATAATTTAAAGAAGTGAAGAGCACAATCAAGAATCATGGAATACAATCTTTTTTTTTTTTAAACGTAATAGAAAAAATAAATTAAAAAACTAAAAACATTGAGAAAGTAAATTCATGATGTTGAACAAACCGTGCCATGTAGTGCTGAAAGGAGATATCGGATTTGCAGCAGCATCCTGAACACTTCAGTCCTCAAATATGAATATATCCCCTACAGATGAAAAACGCCAACCGTGGTTCAGTTCTAGGATGTTTATAGGCTCGCCTGAATATTATGCGGGTTGGGTGACTTGGGGAAACATATTAATACATGGGGGTTGGGAGGGAGAATAGGAAGATCAATTTTAAATGCGTTAGGCAAAATATTGTGCCAAATTCAGGACATCCTGAAAGTTTGGATTCAGGGCAAGTTATGGGATATTAAATTAGGGATCGTCCCGTAATCGGTAACCACGTGCATAGATTCAATTATTTACATCAAAATCAAGTGCGACTTTGTGTTGCAGTGTTAAGGTTGAGTTGTGACGCTCGAGCATTAAGACTAAGTCTTGTGGCATCTTGACATTGTTGATTTTCTTGGGTCGTCAAGCCTAGTCGATAAAGCGGAAGAGGTTATTGTTGCAGTAAAGTTAGATTTTCCAAATTGTTGACCAAAATCGCCAAGTTCGGAAAAGTGAGGCAGCAGCAGGGCTACGCCAAGAAATTAAGGACATGTAGACGGTACTTTTACACCCACCTCCATCAATGAATGAATTACTACGATTTTGATGCTAGATTTGTGGTTATTGATAAGTATTCGGCTTCAAAATACATTTTCGAGTTTGAATGTGAACTAGAGAAAAAATGGCCACTTTCAAGTGAAAAGGGTGAACAAAAGGAAACGGCAGGAAATTACCAGCTCTGCAATGGCACAATTACAAATTACATTAGTTTTCACTAAAAAATTCTTGAGTGCTTTAACGTCAGCAAATAGAAAGTAAACCATAGGAAAATTTAATAGGAATTACTTTTTTTAAGCGGATAAATAAGTAAAAAATAAATACCTCATTAAACAAGTGCGGGCAGTGCCTATCTAGTCTTCTGTACGAGTTTTTGACAATTCGGTCCCGGACGATTCGGACCAAAGTCAAAAAATGTCTCCAGTTATAGGCCCAATGACTATAATTTTTTTTTTCATTTTACAAGTGGACTAATGTTTTTGGCCGTGACTGTTTACCTGACTCAAACCAAAAAACAGTGTACTGTGTATTGCCGTTGTATATTGCGTTTTACACCGTGTATTGACGGGAGAAAGGCTTTGCCTTCATCACATATCTTGCTTGCAGCTTCCCTTACAATGGTGGACGATTTATCATTCGGTAGGACTGCTTTCTGTTTTATTTTGTTTTGTACATGTGCGACTTCGACAGTAGCAGCATGATGGGCTCACTTGTCGGCCACTTCCACCACGTTTGGGCCATTTCCGCTTCTACATCCGGTTTTATTTATTCATTTAAACTAATTTTTGGACGCTGAATTTAACGGTGAAAACCGTTGTCTCTGTCTGGCACCATTCCATAGATGATGAACTCGCCTGTTGTCCACTTCCGCTTCATAATTCTCGTTGTTTTTCCCCTTTCAACTAATAGTTGGATGCTGAATCAAAAGGCGAAAACGGTTTGTGTCCATCGGATACCGTTCCGAAGTTGAAAAAAGCGACAGGCGAACGGGCAAAGTTGTTACTGCATTCTTCCCATCTTTCGTTGTACGGAGGACTGCAAATGTGCATTTATAACAATACTTTTTTTTTATGCCCCTGATAGTAACAGTACTCGTGTAAAAGCGACTAACAGCGACTGAAAGCGACTAACAGTGAGTGACAGTTGCAGCTTTGGGAACATCTCCAACGTGAGGTTGCGTAATAATTGTTGACAACCGCTGATGTAAACGGAGGAATAATTTCACCATTTCCAAGAGCTACGCTGAATACATTAACGTAGAATTAGATCATAATGCATCTGCAGAAAAGAGTACAAACTTCTAATGGAATATTTAATTTGTGCGTAGGCAATTTTGAATTACCACTATTTGAGAATAAATACGACTCGTAATAAGTCGGGGCCGTCCAGCGGTGCTGCAAACTTTGATAAATTTTGAACGCGACCGTAATTGGACCCGAAGTTATTAGAGAATCGATGAATCAATATTTGCTCTCTGCGCTTTATTGGCTTCGGCAATCGGGAGGGGGAGGGGGTGGAGCGGCACAGCAAGGGGGGGAGAGGGGAGCAAAATACGTCAGAAAATGAAGCATCATAAATTACAAAATCTCGCGGAGAAAACCTTTCTGATTGGAAGAGTGTTTTTAGTCTGTTCCATCATGACTCAGCAGAAGCCGTGAAGATGCGTAAGGTTGGCGTGTTATTGTTGAAGTTTAGTGAAGTGAAGTTTATGGTTCTCATGGTAGTCTATATACAAATAATCAATCAATGGGCAAAAGGACAAAACATTTCAATGAGTGACTTAAGGGAGTTGCCGGACTGCCGGTAAAGCCTGGGACGCGTCTAGTACTGAAGGAAAGATTAAAACTATGACAAAGTATCAAACAAAGATGCTTCCTCCACTTGTCCACGTTTGCGGTAGGCTGTTCCACAGTCTCACAACCTTCTGGGGAAAAAACGCCTTTTCTTGCATTAGCACGGTACCATAAATTCAACTTCACAAAATAATTAAAACTAGCAATTTTTACGCCGGTGTAGTAGAAATTCCCGGCTCAATTCCCCGTTCAATTCCCCACTCATTCTCAGGCAGTCTGACATTTCAGTCCAAAAGACAACATAAATAGGTTTGCATCTGTATTTATTGGTCCACTAGGAAGCCGTATATTTTCACACTGCCCCGGTTATGGTCGCATTGTCGCAACCTGCGGTGGCGCACAGAAAGTTTTATCTCAGCTGGCTTCGCATTGGTATGGTTGGTGTTTGTCCTTCTCGGTAGATGTCGTCTCTACCCAAGCACACTCACCACACGCCCGCATGAAGACTTTGTTCGATGCTGATAGCTTTGGCACCGAAGTGCTTTGATAAGAAGAGATTAACCTGCTTAATGTTTGACGCAACTCATCCTAAAATTGATGCCAAATACTTACTTGAGTCACTCATGAATTGGTTGTAAAATGACATACAAAACCCCATAGGGGCCTTTCAAAAACAACGTGGTCGGCCAGGGGGTGGTGGTGGTGGGTGGGGGGGGGGCGGCTTTCGGCCACAAGTACCCACAATGTGGGGAGGGGGGTTTCCAAGTAAACCACGTGGCTATTGCAATGCAGAGAAAGCTATTATCTCCAATGGATTGATGGTTTATCGTACAAGAGTCTATACGCTATAAATTCAATGGTCGACTCTCGACTGCAAAAATAATTGAATTTACCAATTCTTCACCCCATCAACATTTACGAACATTAAATTTCAGAATCAGGCAGCGATCAAACGAATTTGTCCTACAAGTCGGCAAAGAGCATCTCCGCCGCTTGTAGCATCCGTTTGCGGGAGTGACTCTGGCGGCAAAACGTTCTTACAATTTATAGTTTATTTTCCCGCCACGCCAATCGATACAATTGCACTACAATGGAATCTCCGACCCTTGTAGAAAGTATGTTCGACAGCTGGCAAATGCTTCCAAGTTGATGTTCTTTCCCCCCCCCTCCCCCCGAATGTGGTAATTACCCTTAATTATAGGTAATTGGATAATGAAAGCAATTTGGGCTTCGAATAGAACACTGAAGCTGATCGTAGTATAAAGTAGTGATGTCAGAGAGCCAAAAAGTATGATATCATACATCCATCCATACATCCATCCTTCCATCCAGTTTTCGTATTACATCCAGCAAGCAGCCCGAAGTTCTGTAAGCAATGCTTCAAGTTGTAAAGTTACGTTGTATGTCTGATGAGTGGAAACTTGGCTCGTTTTTGATATCACAGACGTTCAGTGGCTGAAATTTGGCGGGTTTTTTGTTTACAATTTATTGTTTTTTTGTTGAGAACGTGTTTTAACAGAGACAGTTTGATAGCAAGGTAAGAACAAAAATATGGGTTAGACACTTAATAAAAATAAAAATGCTAACAATATCAGAGACAATAAATATAAGAAACAATACCAGAATTTTAAAAAATCACAAATTATCAGAAACCATATCAGAAACAAAATCCAACATTATCAGCAACAAAATCATATTAAAAAAGCCGTTTAGATGTCATGAAAGAAATCGAAATTCGAGTTATCGGTCTAAAAAGTAAGCGGTTGACTCTTTGTAATGGTTATTATTTTATTAAGTTGAAATAGTCGTAATGGGAATGGGATTTCATAATTATAAGTGTTGGGGATTTTTGTATCCGTAATGGTTCCTCTCATAGTGATATCAGTGATACAGTGATATCAAACTGCTAAAGAGTATAATATCATACAAAGCCCCATAAAGGTAAAGGGACCCTTCAAATTTTCGCCATTTAAAGTAGTGATATCAGACTAAAATGACTGCGACCATTTTCACCGTTAGATTCAGCGTCCAAAAATTAGTCAAAATGAATAAAAAAAAATATTAAGCGGAATTGGCCGACAAATTAATGAGCCCATCACCTATGGAACTGTACCAGATAGAGACAAATGGTTTTCACAATTAGATTTAGCGTCAAAAAATTAGTTAAAAAGTATTTTTAAAAACCGGAAGTGGCTCGAAAGTGGCGGAAGGGTACAAAAGATCGGTTATGCTGAGGCAGTAGCTGCAGCTGGCTGTTTGAAATGAAGATCTAATTCTCGATTAATTTTAAATTAATTGTTGATCTTTAAAAAGAGACTGTAAATAGCGTGGTTTATGTTTGAACGTAGTTGGTCCCGTAAATTTTGTTTAGTTAGAAGTTTTAAAAGGGAGAATCCGAATGCTTCATGCATAATTCCACAAAGTTCTTTCTTAATTTCTGAGAGAGGGTGAGAGCAAGAGACTCTTGTTTGCTTAAAGAATTAAATATTTGTCGTTTAATTATCGTACGTTTACGTAACGAACAACTTGTGCCATTAATTTTAATTTGACGTGCTGCTTCGCACAGTCGTTCAAGCCTAAAGAAAAAAAATTAAATAAACATTTGAGCACTAATTAGTTCTGGCATGTTGCTCATTTTCACTAAACTTTAATTTTACTAATTTAATTTTTTATTAAAGTCAGGTGGCACGAGTTATAAAAGGTGAAAACAAAAATTATCTACATTTTAACATTCTCAGAGCACAGTCTTAATTTTCGTGAAATGTGTAGATTTTGAGTCGCATATGTGAACATGCAGGTGACAAAATCGTACTCCGAAGATTTCGTCCAGAACTTCCATTTGGTGTCGAAATTTAAGTGCGTTTACCTATTCAAGTTGTGGATTTACCTACTTAATAAAAGCAATAAAAGCGGTAGGCCGGAAGCAGAGGAGGAGGATGTGGAAGAGAGGAAGTGACGTTATTGGCACCTCTGTGTTTTGAGAGGAAGTGACGTCATTGGAACCCTCTGTGTTTTGGTAGCCTATTGCCTGAAAGCAAAAAAGTAAGAAGAATAAAACGATTGTTGATATTTGGCACTTTGGCTTCAGTTGTTGCAGTTGTTTCTGCGTAACTGGGAACAGCTAAATTGTCCGTCTTGTCGTCGTGGCGAAGATAACCCAGTTTAGGTTCGAGCTGAGTAAAAGCTAAATCACCGACAACACTACGATGGCTTTAACTTTTGTCAAAGATAGTAGAGAGATGCGCCACTTCCCTCATTATCGAGAACAAGAGTTACTTCCGGTCTGACATGTCATTAAGAGTAGATCACTCAGTTGGAAAGCAGCATAGCGTGTTTTTGTGACTTTTGCCAAGCATCCAGTCACAGTGCAAGAAGTCTGATAATCACTGGTGTACAGTACAGCTGCTTTAACTCTGTTCGTAATGTTTTCCTTTCTTCTTCCACCGAGAATTTTCGTTTTCTTCCCGCAAAACGACCAAGATGCTGAGTTGCACTGAAAAGACGCCGGTGAATCGAAAGCGAAATCGAATTACACTGAAAGACCATGGTGAATCGAAAACGAAACCGTACAACGCAATTATTTCGAAGAATCGTTTTGCGAAAAGAAAAACAAAAATTCTCGAACCGAATCCCACTCCTGCTTCTATGAAATGTGTTATGTGTAATTTGGTTGGACCCATGATTTTTGGCCTTGGACCCAGA
>JAHWFP010174452.1:0-18796 GCA_023313725.1 Lithobius niger
GGTCTGGGGGAGGGGGCCAGAGGCATTGAAAATGTGACCTTCAAATTTACGATAACCCACTCCCAAGACCCTGAAAAAAATCGATCCCCCCCCCCACCCCTCTTTCACCCAAGGTCCAAAAATGTTCCGATCCACACCACCACAAAAAGTAAGATTTTCTTATGCCTTTTCAGCTTAAGTGTAGATGATTTCCTTTGGACTAATTAAAAAATAGCCTTCCGCATCGACTGGCTCTCAATTGTGTGGAAAATGAGCCATGACTAACATATATGCTTGAAAAATTATTCTTAGAAGTGTTCTTTAAATCACCTTGGATGGAGATTTATGATTCATGAGGGTAGAATAACTTTTAATATGAGGGATGCATATTAGCACTACTAAGTCAGTTCGAGTCAACAAGTTGCATGCCCTTCACAACATGTACACGTGCAACATGAAAAGTATACTCCAGGATGCAAAACATTTTTGGAAAGTGGTTTTAAAGAATTGTTCCTCCGAATAACACTAGAAATCGTGTAAAAATTGTATAAAAACTTACGTGATGGACGAGTCTGTGGGGGGGTTTACACACAGAAGCTACAGAATTGTTAGAACTTGTGAATGCTGAAAAAACTTGTGAGGTCTAAAAATTTCTTTTTCCTTTAGCTGGAAATCCCCCTCCCCCCTTGGATGGGCTTAAAAAAAACACCCCCCCCTCCCCCGATTTCAAAACCTTTTAAAAAAATATCATTGACCATCCCCCCCAATTTTTTTACCCAATTGAGCCATGATTTCAATCTGTGAACCTCCTCTTCCCCACCCGAGATAATTAATGACCGGTCCCTAAGCTGTTGAAATGGACGTTAAACCGAACACTTACCCTTTAAAAAAAAAGTAGTAAAACTCGTGCGATTAGTAAATCGGTTGAATTTGTGTATAGTTCATTGGTCTTCAACTATTATTTGAAAGACCTTCTTTTAGATGACTTTTTATTCTGTATTCTCTTGTTGATTACCGATGGCAATCTAAAAAACAATCTATATGCATTATTCTGTATTATGCATTATTCTGTATATGCATTATTCTGTATTATGTTATTGATTACCGATGGCAATCTAAAAAATAATCTATATGCATTATGACCTATATGATATGCCATATTTTAGTTACGTAACGTCATCAGCTTTAAATGCGTGCAGACGTGTGCGCCGCCGTGCCACACCGCTACCGCCTGTCAAAAATCAATCGTTACGAGCGCCTCGCTGGTCAGGCTGTTTTCACGGCGCACAGCTGCCGCCGCCGCCGATAGTTCTGCTATTGTTTTTAACAATTGCAGCACAAAGGGTCGTTACAAACGGTACCTTCCTAAACGACCAAACAGAACGAACCAAACGCACCACTGTTTGTGACAGTTTGGCACATTCCCTGCTAATATCCGTGTTGATGCGGCTTGACTGACGTCAACATCGTCAGCAACAAATCTGTTTCGTCAAAACTGTTAGCTCGCGCATGCTCAAATCTCCACCCCAGCAACCCACCTCCCTGAGATGATTCGCAATTTGGCATTGCTCTCGCCTGGTCACATCTATTAGCCAATCCTGGTCCAATCCATTAGCTAGGTCTGGTCGCGTTGAAGGTATGACGTATCAATACGCTGCTGAGCTCGTTGAGCTGTATTGTAGTTTAGGAAGGTACTGAACGGCTGACGCAACATCACTGCGCACGCTCGACGTCGAGTTTGGAGCCAAACTGTCTGTCAACAGTGGTGCGTTCTGTTCGCTCTGTTCGGTGCTTTAGGAAGGTACTGACTCTTTGAAATGGAGAAGAGTGCCCTGAAACTTGTGAAGAATTGGATTGTAGCTTGTATGTGCCTGATTTTGTTTCTGGTCAGTCGTCTGTGTCAACAAGCAAAGAATGTTTTAAATCAAGCAGGAATGCCTCTGAAAAAAATGGTTGTCGAATTCTGTGGAGTTGCTTGATCAACTACGCAAGGGTTGGACTAACTGATGATAATTCAAATGAGTGAAATTACGCGTGAAAATACGTCAATTTTTTCAGTGCAGTATTCTGCGCAAATGGAATTCCAAACTCGCAGAAATTATATAGATTTTTGAAGAATCAAATTTGCAGAAGAAGAATTTGACCTGGTATCCCTTTGATGGGCTTCATTGGACATGATCCAGTTTAGAAAGGATAAATGTGACTTCCTGTGTTGCTAGTTTCGTGCTCAATGAAAAATCCAGAAAAATCCTTCAATAAGATGGGCAGCGAAGAATTTTTTTAAACCAGTATAAAACACCGACTGAGGGGCTACTGTGCTTCGCGCACTACTATAAACATTGAAATTTCTGTAATCCTAAAAAGTATGACGCAAGCAATCGTGAAATGCGAAAACTAGTACACACAGGAGCCTCCTCACTTTTCTGACAATTAATTCCGTCATTCATGTAAAGTATTGGACAATGAAATTTAGAGAGTTCAGAAGGGGTAGCTACAAGTCTCCATCGATTAATCATGCTTGGTTATGGGAAATGCTTAAATATTACGAAGTTATGAAATTCAATAAACGAATAATAATAACCGCAAAATAAATGCAAATAAATATATCTCCTATTGCAAATGAAAAAATAAAATTTGTTGAACACAGAATGAAGTCAGTCAAACACATAAACTGCAAATCTCTATTTATGGAATCTGGATAGGCCAAGAAATGTAGTGGTTTGTTCAGTCTCAGAAACCTATCTTTAAAGTCTTAAATTAACTTTAAATGTATTCCCCCATATAGTTATAAATATAAATAAAGCAATAGTTTTAAAATTGATTTTGTTTTGATTTGTACGTACAGTGTTGTAGTGTTATTATGCAAGAGATAGCAGATCATATTTTTCTTCTGCAAATTTGATTCTGCCAAAATTCCACGAATGGAAATTTTCTGGAAAATTGGGTTATGCGAAATTGGAAGACAACCTCTGAATGGCTGCCGATTAGCGCAACAGCCGCCGCGAAAAATTTTGATTTTCGCCGCCGTCGAAAAATATTTTATTGACGCACACCTCTACACCTGAAACGCTATTATATGGATTCATGCATTTTGATTGTTATTCACGCCACGAGAAAAAAACAATCCGATTAATTAATTATTGCGTGTTAACAAATACCACGAAGTGACTGGCGGTTTTATTTTAAATTTCATTAAAATTCGTTTGCGATCTGTTTTAAATAGTCTCCTCTCGATCACATGATTCAGCAGCGATCCACGAAATGATGATGCAGTCGTTGGTCCACTCGCCTTGAAGATGTCCAGCCCTGCTGAGCCAGAAACAAAACTAAAGGTCTACAGACAAACTGTGGAAATTGTGAGGACACCAAATCACCAGGTAGAACAGATTTATTATTAAAATAATCCGTTAACAGGTTCAAAAAATGCGTAAACGGTCTTTGTTAAAATGGTGTGGTGTAATGAATTATTATGCGGGCGAGTCGATTTTTTTATTTGAGTAATTGTTTTTAAATAGACATGCGTACGCGTTTTAAATTTAATCCATTAACACCGTTCAGGTCCAATTTAATTTATGAATAAATAAGCTGCTGCGTTTTAGGGCGGAGGTTAGGTTGTAAAATAAAGTTTAATATTTCAAATCGAGATTTATTAGTATTTTCTTTCGTTTTTACCGCTTTAAGTGTAACAGAACGTATGGCTTGTTTTATATAATAATATTAATATATGAATTAATTTGTAAATTAATATAAATGTATAAATAATAAATGTAATAAATGTATAAATACATGTAAATTAATATATTAATTTGCTGTTTCTGCCTTCATAGGGAGACCATGGTTGTATATTTAGATTATAGACATAAATCGCTGTTCTGGTGTAAGATTTCGCCGATAGCGTTTCTCCCATTTGCGTTTGTATTATACGTTAGCGCAGAATGAACTGTTTTAAGTTGAACCCTTAACCCTCAATGCATGCCCGTTTCGCCATATCGACATATTTAGAAGAAAAAAATCGGAAAAAAATAACGTTGAAGTTAAAAGATGCAATCTTAATTGGAAGGAATTTGTGATCAGTAGCGTCTTCTTCCGCAACGGCAGCGAGAGCGAAGCACGTAAAATTTTTTCGGCGAAACGAATTACCAGACTAAAATTCGTCGTATCGGGATTGGGCGAAACGGCTCTACACCCCATTAATGGCGATAGTTTAATGTACGACGCAACGCTGAATTAAGGTTACAAAATCTGTCCACATTTCAGATGCGGAAGGATTTTTGAAAAAAAAATCATTTTTCACTTCAGTTAAATTTAATACATTTGAGGGAGGTGGAGAAAAATGGGGGGGGGGGGGGGGGGGACACGCAAGTTAGGTGGAGAAAGAGTGGTGGGGGAGGTTTTACATGTTGTTGGCCTAAGGATTAGACGTTTTAAGTATGGGAGCAATAGCGTTTGTGTTGCGGTATCTTCATTCAAGTGTTTTCTCCAACTATATCGACTCAGCATTTGTGGGATTTATTCTGGATCATTGTCTCGAACATCTCTGGTCCTGCCTTGATGTGAAGTGGTTGATTTGTTCTTTCCCCCCCCCCCCCCCGCCTTTACTATCCCAACTAAACCTGCTGTCCTATCCCCAATAAATAGCAACTCTCTGGGAAGGGAATAACAACTCTCTGGGAGTACCAAAAACAATATAAATATTGGGAAGGGAGATGGTTCGAAATTTCCGCCCCCCCCCTTCTCCCGTTTTTGAATTCCGTCCCACTCTTTTTACGTCCGAGACCTATTTCTTTTTTAAACCCGGGGTGTCTCCACCCCCTTCATTTTCGGCCCCAAAATTCGGAACACCTGAAGAATAATGACTCCCGTCCGAATTTTTTTTTTTTTTTTAATGGACTAAGAATTACTTGCTGAATGTTTTCCTCGTCCATTTTTGGGGCAAACGCACCGTTTGGCCGTGGTTTAGGTCCAAAGTTAGCATTACGGGAGGTAGGCTGTGACGCCATTTTGTTGCCGGCAAGCAGGCTGGCTCGAGGCAAAGGGCGCCGCGCAGGAAAGCATCTACTGGGCCAAAGTCCGTCAAGTGAAACGCCAAACCCCAACCAGTTCGTTACAAGTGAAACGCCAAACAGAAGCCGGTACCTATAACCTAACCTAACGACAATAACAACAAAGCCAAACTAAACGACAATAACAACCCACTTATCTGAACTGTTTACGGGAAAAAGATACAAGCTGGGAACATGGAACTCTTGTACGTCTGTCAGTGCTAGAGTGAGGCTTTCATTAATTTCTGACGGCCAAACTAAGCCTTTGCCCCAAAAATGTTATGGGAAAATGTTGTTCGGCTGATCATTTTACATTTTAGCCCAACGAGAAGCTAATCGGAGAGGAGTCACTATTCTTCCGGTAAGCCCAAAATTCTTCTGCGAACAATTTTTAATGTGTCGTCAAGCGATTGGTTGGTGTTTTGTCTTACTTTTTTGTACGCTTAGATTTCAAAGTGAAGGATCTTTACCGTTCCAATATCCTTGAACATTTTTGACAGTCTGGTTATTTCTGGAGTTGGAGGGGCTCAGAACGACTGTCTTCATCAGGCTACCACATCACCTCAATCGTTCGAACGAACACGACGAAGTAAGCGGTGATGTGGTAGCCTGATGAAGACTCCAGAAATAACCAGACTGTCGAAAATTTGCAAGGATATTGGAACTGTAAATATCCTTAGAAATCTAAGCATACAAAACGTAAACATGGACTCGAATTTACAAAGTGATGTGACATTTTAAAATCTGTGGAACTGGTGCGCCACTTTCTACTTCAGAAGGTGTCGAATACACCATCACCAAGTATTCCTATTATCTGTGAAAAAAGTTCTTACGTGCAACGACGGTTGGTCGGGCGTTCCATGTAACTGATCAGCAATTCCCCCCCCCCCCCCCCGCAGCTCGGACTGGCCATAATGGCGCAGGCGTCCTTTGGCTGCTGCACTTCTGGCGCCCCTTGGGTATTTTTTTTCCCTTCCCCGAAGAAAAGTGAGTGCTCTATTTCGGTTTGGTTGTTTCAGACTGGGGACTATTCCTTTTAGGCACAAATCGACCTCTCCTCCCTCTTTCCTTCAATCTCTCTCCTTATCCCCCCCCCCCTCCCTTCCTTTCTTTCCAGCCAATAAAAAAATTAAACTAGTGAATGTACAGTACGCCAAGAAAGGCGATCTCTGGTCCTTACAAGTATTAGTTAGACGATGGCGTTCGGCAACAATAACTTAAGACTTTAGCTGTTTACACGAGTGGCGAAACCACGAGGGCAATAAAGAGAAAGTCTTATCTTATTGTTACCAACGCCATCGTCTAACATATTTGTACAACGACGAGTTGGATCTTTAATGATTGAGCCATTGTTGCAATAAAGCGACAGTGTTAGTGCATTGTTACCGAACCATCGTCGAACATATTGCAAGGAGTTCTGGGGGTTGCACCGCGTGGCCCCACAGGTAGGGGGTCCCTGGGCCGGGTATTGAGGTTCTGCCGGGCTACGGGACGGTTTGTGTTGTAATAGAATTACTCACGCTTGGGTCCGTTCCCGCCCCCCCCCCCCTCGTGTTCTACCTAAAAAAAAAACCTAGTTTTTAGTTTATTTGTAAGTTTGTGAGCGAATGGCTTGGAGGCCTTATCGGCTCAATAAAATATCAATCACTCTATCGAACATATTCGTACAAAGATTTGCATTGTTAGTAATTGAGCCATTATTGTGATAGCATAACGAGCCGTTGTAGTTGGGAATGTTCTTTGCTCCAACTCAGTTTTTAAAACTCAGTAACTGCAAATAAATGCCATTTTAATCAATTTTAACTTTCCTTTGGGTCTTTTTTCAGCTGTAATAAATGTATTTTGGAAACATTGTCACGTCAATATTGATACTTTTAACATTGATAGCAGCAGTAGGTTAATATCCTAACGTAAGAACCATAGGCCTTCGTTTTTTTACTTACGTAAACGTAAGAACCCCACGCCTTTATTTGCTCTGCCTAGAATTCTTTTCTTATTTTAAAAATAAATAGTTGTTAATTTAAAGTGTGAAATAGTTTCATAATACTTTAGAAACTATTTGGGATACGTAGATATGGACAGCGATTGTATTTTTACTAAATTAAGAACCAAAGACCTTCCTTTCTTACTTACGTACTTACGTAAGAAACCCACGCCTAGCCGTGGTTCTTACTATTGGTAAGACAACTGTTTGTGTTGCAGTAGTGCCTTAATGATATAAATCGACTGCTGCAACAATGGTCCAACAATGAAAGAGTTGTACAACAGAACGTATTTTGAAAAATGGGTAGTGAAATCCAGATATGGGTCGCATGTTAACAAGCAAAAGCTTCTGATACTTAGTCTGATATTGATGAGTAAGTCTGTGGTAAAATCCATTACGCCGCAGTCATCCCTCCAAATGGCACAGACGCCCTTTACTCGCCAGTCCGACGCTTTCTCCCGCGCGTCCCCCCCCCCCCACCCTTACAAAACTTGTTGCAAATAACTTGATTCCGTAGTACGAATGCTCAATTAAATCCAGCACGCGCTACCAGAATGAACCGTACTACATCAAGCGTATCTCTGGCAGCTGAACTGTGTGGTGGTGAGGGAACGCTTCGTGTGAGAATGGATATAAAGATGCCTCCATCTATCAAAACTGCCAGAAAATAAAATAAAAAAGGCAACTCCGGGTGTGCGTTCGGTGAACGTGCGCTATTACCACGAAACCATTTTGGTTGTAGCAGTTGTGGTCGTTGTTGATAAGGACTCTGCCCCAAGACTGGTTCAAATCGGGGTGCCTGTCCACCTGATGGCTGTTTTGGCTCTTCCCCCCCCCCCCCCCAAAAAAAATTCCTTACCTCAAAAAATCGAATTTGCAAAAATCGAGTGTACAAATTGTTATTGTTCCTGCTGGTTGGGGGAGAGGCAACCCAACCCTGAGTACTACTGTTCAAAATTAAGATATTTGATATAAATACAAGTAAATTGATTTTTTTTTCTTTGCAATTGTTTTAGTCGGGTTTAACTCACAATTTTCTCAACTTTACGAGCGAGGAACTGAATATGGATGCTGATACGGATAATAGCTGTCCGGAGGATGAAAAAGAAAACTTGGCTGTGGCCTTAATGAGGCCAAGGAGAGCTGCCCGGGTGCCAGGAGCTGACTTGACCAACGCTCAAGCCACCGATCTTGTGGTCAAGAAAACTAAAACTTTAAAGCCAGCTGACTTGACCATTGCTCAAACCACCGATGTTGTGGTTAAGAAAACTAAGACTTTGAAGCCAGCAGCCAAAATTATTGCCTCTAAGGGAGAAGATGCCAATGGTCACTCCAAGACTACGCAAACAATGATACTGGAAGCGATTCACACTCTAGGTAAGTTTTAGTGTAATATTAATTACTAGCGGAGTCGCTCGCTTGCTTCGCTCGCTCATTCCGCGTCGTCTCGCTGCCCTCCCCTCCCCTTCCCCCGTCTCGCTCCTCCCCCCCCCCCCCATTTAATTTGCCGTTCGGTCGGTAGATGGCATCGTATGTTCGCGCTGCTGGCCGTTGCGCAGCTACTATCTCAGCGGGCCTTGGCTGCTACTCTTATAATTTGCCGTTCCGTCGGTAGATGGCGGAGATGGCATCGTAT
This sequence comes from Lithobius niger, assembly GCA_023313725.1. Classification (NCBI taxonomy): domain Eukaryota; kingdom Metazoa; phylum Arthropoda; class Chilopoda; order Lithobiomorpha; family Lithobiidae; genus Lithobius; species Lithobius niger. The sequence continues at coordinate 8,642 of JAHWFP010174452.1, forward strand.
GTCCTGCTTGCTGCAGATGGCTGCGTTGCGGATTTTGTGTAATTATATATATATATATATATAGATGTGTAGCTAACTCTAACACTTACCCAACTTTCTAAAAGTTACTCTTAGTCGAAACGAATGAGTTGGTTTAATATTAAATAATAAAATATTAAAGAGAATTTAACAAGGGGGAGCAGCGACTACCTAGTCGCAACCGGACTGCTGTCCACTCCACCGTTAAAGGCGCACACCTCGATCACGCACTGCAACAGCCATCTCTTGTACGCAGTCAATTAATCAAGGACCACGACAACCTAATGTAAGCCTTAGCACGAGTTCATGTTAAACATCAAACTTTGAAATCCTATGGTTCCGCCCTCAATTGACATACATCAACGAAATTCGGTATTTAGGGTCGTGTCGTAACTATTTCACTGCATTACAAATATTAATGACCAACAATCTAACCGTTCGGCATCCGCAGTATGGCCATTTCTCGTTGTTCGAGAAATCTGGCTAATCATGGAACTCGTGAAATGCTCCCCAAGGACTCCCAGTGGTGCCCCCTCCCCCTGTGTTCCGCTGAGGCCTGACCAACATATTTTGTGAATCTAGCTAAAAGCACGAAATGTGGTACACCTTAGCGGAACAAATCAAACCAGCAATGAAACTCCCATGAAATCATGGGCCCCCCCCCCCCCCCCCCGCGCGCCCCTTTCTTGATGCCTGACCAACAAATTCTTGCCGATCAAGAAAAAGATAAATTTGGTACTCTTGGCCCTCACTTGGATATCGAACCACTGAACCGATTTTCAAGTTGTATAGCTTAAAACGTAGGTATGGACAAGACCTTGGACCTTTTGAATGCTATGTTAATGAAACAATATTCTTGTGACGGAAAGCCAACTGGGCTAGAAATTTTGCTTTCACCCAAGAGCTCAAACCAATGAACCGATTTTCAATTTTTATAGCTTAAAATGTAGGTGTAAATTAACCAACCCGATTTTAATGTGACTGCAGTATGCTCGTCGGCAGAGCATTTATTAATGTAGAGCGCTGGGCAGAAATCATTAAGTGGAGTAACAAATTCTTGCAAATCGACCTAAAAACATGAAATTTGGTACACAAGTCGTTCTTAGCAGTACAAATCGAGCTAGCTGTGGATCCCCCCGCCCATGAAATATCGCCAAGGGCCCCCCAAAGACTTTGTGTACCAAATTCTTGCAGATCAAACTAAAAAACATGAAATTTAGTACATAAGTCATTCTTAGCAGTACAAATGAACCAGCCGTGGATTCTCCCCCCCCCCCCCCCAGGAAATATCCCCAAGGGCTCCCCAAAGACTTGCACTCCAAATTCTTCTTGCAGATCAAACTAAAAACATGAAATTTGGTACACAAGTCATTTTTAGTAGCACAAATCTATTCAGCCATGTAAACCCCGTGACATACCCACCAAGCACCCCAGCACCCCAGCACCCCCTGCCTTCCCTCCGAGGCTTGATATCAAATTCTTGCAAATCTAGCTAAAAGCCCGAAATTTGGTACCCAAGTCATTATTAGCAGTTCAAGTCTAACAGCCATGGAACCCTATGAAATATCCCCAAAGGGTCCCCCTGTGTCTCCTTACCGAGGTTTCGCCAACAAATTCTTGGATCGAGCTAAAAGCATAAAATTTTGTTCACACGTCATTGTTAGCAGCACAAATCGAACCAGTCATGGAACTCCCCATGAAATACTCCCCAAGGACTACCAGTGCGCCCCCTGTCCCCGTGTTCCCCTGAGGCCTGACCAACATATTTTCTTGTAAATCGAGCTAAAAGCACGAAATTTGGTGCACAAGTCATTCTTAGCATCATAAATCAAACCAGCAATGGAACCCCCATGAAATACCCCAAAGGACGCCCCCCCCCCCAGCGCCCCTTTCCTGATGCCTTACCAACAAATGCTTGCCGATCGAGGGAAAGGGGGTAATTTGCTACAAGTCATTTTTAGCAGCACAATCAAACAGCCCTACGCAACCTCCTAAAGAGTCTTATTTCAATCCGCTCCACCTGTAAGAGTCCCAAAGCCCGTTTCCCAGTGTAAGTCTCAGCATGAACTTCCATGGTAAATGTCAAACCCGGGTCCAGTCTGTTATAAGAGGTCCTTCGAAAAGTTTCTGGCTTTCTAAAAATGGCGGATATACCAAAATTACAGGCCAATCCCTAAAAGGATGAAAGTCCTGTAATTTTGGTTGGAGGAGGCCCCCCACTATCATGGTTTAGCCCAGGCCAAAAAAAAATGTAGTTGTGGCCCTGTCAAGAAAAAAAGATATTAATGTTAAAACCCCCTCATTGTATGAAATACAAACGTAAGCCTAAAAAACATTTGAATGCTCTAAAGAAACAGATTCGATAAAGACGTGTAAGCAATCAGCGTCGCACTTAATACATGTAAAAGCGGCTCTGGTATTTTGGGGTGTTGGATTTCATTACACGTATTAGTGCGACGCCGATGGCTTACATGTCTTATTCTTGTCTGTTCTTAGAGCATTTAGTTTTTCTTTTTTTAGGCTTACATCTGTATTATACACTTAAGCGTTTTAATAGTAATATAGTAATAATTGCAGGTTAAAAATGTGTTGGCTTTTAGGCCTAGTTTTTGATTTCAAGCCTGATTTTCAGCTTTCGCCTAATTTTTACGTGACTTTTAATTTCGTAAGTAGCAGCTAAAGCAGAATTGGGTTCGCGAGTATAACTATTCATCCATTCAACACGGTATCGAGACCCGTGTTCCCATAATTGACCCAACGAAACACCGAAAAATTAATTTCCCTACTCTTTGTAGCAAACCATAAAATGCTGGACACTACGTCATGGGAACAAGCGATATGGCTAGCTTAATTTTAATATTCAACTTATTAAATATTTCGGTGATAATGTGCTGATTGTTATTTAAACTTTTTTTTTCATTTCAGGGAATGAGAAGACGAGAAAAAGAATTTCTGTACCCGCCATTAAGAATTGGATTAGAGGTAAGAGGCTCATTTATGTAATGCGAGCAGTCTTATAGATCCGTGACAATAAGCTAAAAGAATTATTTAAGGAACACAGAATTTTAAATGTAACTATACTGAAACTTTGTTCACAAAGAAATTATTTTTGCAACGTTTTCAAAATTAAAGATGAATTTAAGTTTCCTTCACGATAAAACATTAAGGTTCAAGATTCCACCGATTAAAAATAATCGTGGCTCAAAATAAAGGTTATTACATTCAACATTTTTCAATTTAATTCCGTCGAAATTACTCTTTAACTTGGCTACACTTTCAAACATAAAATAAAATGTCTATATGATGACTAAGTTTAGTTTTATCCATTATTTTTACCATATTGTGTGATTTTAATTGTTTTGTATTTTTCTTTATCTTGATTGTAAAATTGTGAGTAATTCGTCAGTTTTTTTTATTCATTATTAAAAAAAAGAAAGAAATGTGCGTATGACTACCAACAGGACACGACTAAAAAGATGAATGTAGTGCATTGAAAAGTAAATTGCACATCAAATTAAACAAAATAATGGTATACTAAGTTGTCTCGTAATATTGCTACTACAATGTGGCAACTGCATCTTGCGCGCTATGATGTAAGACGCTCCCAGATACCGAGTCTTACAGCCGTATTCAGAAAAACGCACTTGAGGGTCAACTGTGTAAGGGCCAGTTTAAGGGCCAACCGCGATTTCAGAAATCGCACTTGGTCAAGTTGGCCCTCCAACTCTCCCTCAACTTCCCGCGAAAACCAAGGGTGACAAGTATCACCCTTGAGAGCGTTATAAGCAGGAATGGTCTGCCTTGTTCGCGACGTCCACCCTGTTATGTCAGGACAAACAGAAGACACGACTGGAACGGGCGTATAAAGACTACATTATAGCATTATATGGTGAAGACGACTTTATGATGCGGTTCCATATGTTCAAAGGGAATTTCAATGAACTGCTAACGCTGACATCAGCTAACTGCGTCATATACACGCACATGTAATAGAACGAAGAGCTAAACCGAAAAACACATATAGAACAGGCCATAAACTACAAACCACCTACAAAAATGGAAATATTAGAAATCACAGTAAAATAACACCCAATAGCTCACTCGAACTAAAACATCAAACACAGACAATAAAACACTGCCTTAACTACGAGTCTGCTTGTTTCAGAAATTATTAATGCACACAAAATACAGATAATAATAATAATAATATTGCTTTTTTACCACCTGGAAGTGGTCAGAACCCGGAAGGGTGTCGAGCCACTGACACCGGGACTGAAGGGTAATTAAGTTAGAAACAGGAGAGTGGATATGTGGGAAAATAAGTTTACGGGCAACGTTTAAGAAAGGAATGCAAGGGCTGAGATTTCAGCATGCGACGGAAACCCGCCAACGTAGACTGGGAGACAACTTCGACATGCAAAGCATTCCAAATTGGAACGGTCCGGATGGAAAAGAAGTTGCGACGACAATCAAGGTGTGAAGATGTAGCCACTCACAAGAAAAACAAGTACAGACAAATATCCAAAAAAAAACTAATACACAAATTAAACACAAACATACACACGCACACACACATGCACATTGAACATTTCAAACTGCGCTCACTTTCTACAATAACCATTGAGTACAAACAGTCCTTTTTTTTCCTGGAATTGGAGTTAATTTTATGGCCGCCGTTTGTCAGTGGCTATGGGGAGTGGTGTTGTAATTTGCATTTACTGGCTGCCGAACAAGGTTGTTGACGTTAGAACGAGGTAGCTGCCCCAACCCCCACCCCCCAAAAAGCAGAACTTTCTGCCCCTGTCTGCGACACCAATTGTTGGGGGGGAGGGGGGGGGGATGGTCTTCAGTGAATCTGTTTTTATCATATGGTTTCCTACATGTTTATTAAATAACTCTTCAGTGCTTTACCCTATTGAACTGGCAATTCCACCATGGATCGGTCTCGTCGAGACGATTACAATGATGTATTGGAATGTGAAAATCGGTCAAAAATTGGCGAAACGGCAGAAATTTGGTCAAAAATTGGCCGAGGCAGCCTTCAACTGCTTGCGACGTATCGTCGCGTGTCGCGCTGATTCTGGCCCTCGAGGACGAACGGATCAAGAGCTAAGTTTTTTCCATTCTGAAACGCCCTTGGCGCGTTGACCCTCAAGTGTTAACTTTAGCCCTTGGTCGATTCACCCTTGAGTTCATGATGAAGGGTGTTCTGTGAATACGGACGTTACATTGTTTTTGTTGCTTCGTTAAGTTTAGTTCCCCCTTCGTTCTTTTTCATCTGGCTTTCACATTTATTTTAAATCTACGAATACCTTATATTGCGCTAAAATGTATTTACTTTTAGTAACCACGTGAAAATTGGAAGAAAGTCCACATGTGATATTTAACACCGCAATTTCATGTGCCCAGTTTCTGTTGAAGCTGTGCTGCTTAAATTTTTGTTAATATAAAAGCTGTTTATATACAATTTTATTTTGTAGACATAAAAAAAAATCACTGATTTACATTTATGCTCATTTGATTTGTTACCATACTTGAGGGGTATGTGTGAACCCCTGTATACGTGGGAGTTGAAAATCAAATCACCCGTGCTCATTCTAGCCTTACTTTGGGTGGAAAGACATGGGTTTGTTTTAATTAGTTTTCTTATTTTTCAGCCACATACCCTGAAATAAACCCACTCAGATTGGGAAAGATTTTCAAGAAGACCATGGCATCTGCTGTCGAGTCGGAAATGGTGATCATGTATCCCCGTCCTAAGCCCGATTCTGAGGATACTAAAATTCCACCCTCTGTGCTTATGTGCCGATACAAACTCAACACCCAGCTGGTGCAAATCGAAGATAACGTTGTGAAAAGTAAGTTTGGATCGATTAATGGGTGATCCTTAAGTTTCTAGTTTTTTTCTAGAGAAGAAACTTATAGGCCTATGCCTGCCAGCGTGGTAACCCAGTGCACATGCGTCAATGGCACTCCATCTTCTCGAGGCCTCCATTACGAGTGGATGCTTTCTTCCCACCTTACTACGCCTTCGTTACCTTGGATCAGCCTGTCGCGTAGTTTTTTGCCAACTGACCTCTGCTGCATCTCTAGCTACAGGACTCTTACTGGCTCCTCGAAGGACAAAGCTACACGAAAGGCCTCGTCACTGGCACACCTGTCGCCAGTTCCATCTGTCGTCGACCTTTCGTCACCTCTTCCAGGGTTGTCAGGCTTTTCGACGGCCTGTCTTTCACTGGCGCACCATCTGTCGCTCCCGCTTCAATCGGTTCCTGCTAGCGTATGGGCGACCACTGACACTACGTCATGTGGTCAAGACTATGACCATTACTCCGGACCTCCGGGCTCCTCAGCTGGAACTCATAACTACAACCAGTCCTTTGGGGCCAGTCATCTAATTGTGGAAAGGAATGATCGTCACACCATAACATCACACTGGACCACTGCAGATACTATTCCTCCCCAGGGGGCCTGACGAAAACCTCCCTTAAACGTTGACGCCCAGCATCTTTCAGCTCTTCCTGTTGGGGGTTGCCTTTGCGTTTTCCTTGCAGCTTAGCAGAAATTAACGTCCCAGCGACAAGTTCTGCACATCGTTCGTCGCTGCTTTCGTCCAACTTTCACTTCAGAACCAACAATCGTCACTCCGCCACCTTTGAAGTTTGTCTTCCGAGGTAGATGGTCCTCTGAAAAGGTGCAATAAGGGAACGTCAAAATCCTCTTTGGCCCGAATTCTACATCTTCAACCTGAAACCCCTCAAACCAGAAGATAAAAGAAGTCTCACTTCAAAAATGGAATCTGTAGAAAAGTCTCTAAAGCTTGATACCTGGACGATCTCAATTGACCTTGAAGATGCTACCTTCATGTGCCTCTGTTCACTATCTTCGCGGGAGAAGCTAACATCCAGAGGGGCCGCACACAGCTTTTTGAGGGGGTCGCAGGGTTAGTTTTCTCTACAATGAACGGATTTATGAATTCCAATGTCTTTACCTTTCGGCCTAAATGCAGCCGTCCGATTTTCATGCTCCTGCTTCGGCCAGTTTTAGCTACTCCTTGCTGGCACCAGGTCTCCGCAAGTGCTTTTTTGGACCACTGACTTCTCCAGAACTAGGACCGTGCCATGCTTTTCCAGAACCGCGATTTCACCAAGTCTCTCGCTCGTTTAGGCTTCAGCGAGGTGAGACCTTAAATCTCCTTCCGATCCAGTGAGTCTCTTTTGACCTAGCAACAGCAACGATCGTGCCATCACCATACAGGAGTGATGTTTACACCTGAACTGGCAACAATATCAGTTTCGACAGTCCTCCCACCATACTCTGCCAGAACTCTTTACCTTAATAGGCAAACTTGACTCCCTAGCAAATCTGATTCCTTACGGGCGATGGATGACTCTACCATTCCATTACCTTGGCATCGACATGTGGGGAAAGTCGTCAAGACAGGATGTTGCCTGTTGACTCATGGACTCGACCATTCCTTTCGACGCTCTCTTGTAGTGGTCGGACGTTCTCGTACTGACATGTCCATTGCTCAAGCCTTAACCTGATCGTCCTGACCGATGCCTCCCTAAAAGTATGGGGAGCACACATCATGCATCACCAAGTTTCCAGGTCATGGACTGCCCACAATCAAGACCACATCAATGCCCTCTAACTGAAAGTTGTTCTCAAATCCCCATGCCACTTCGGGACCTGGTCTCAGGGAAAGTAGTTCAGGTCCACGCCAACAAAACCACTGCTGTCGTCCACTTATAAAAGGAGGCGGGACAATCTTGCCAGCTGCTCAGTCACGTCTGCAGTCTTTTACGTCTGCGTTAGTTCAGGTACGACGCTTCTGTCGCTTCACTTTCCCTCAGCTACTAGAGCTTCTCGTCGATGGCCCACAAAAGCTTCACGTGGTACCAGACCTGTCGCAACAGCAAGGGTCACCCTCCACCATGCCCTCGGCTCTGAAACTTCACGGGTGGCTGCTATCATCAGACTCGTTTAGAAGGCAGGGTCTAATTCTTGAACAAGCCGCCCGCATTGCAATGGAGGCTATTTGAGCTTCAAGTTTACAAGTCACTGGCTAAGATGGTGTTGTTGGGGTCACCCAAAGAAGGTTAATCCACTTGATACCCCTCTTCACAAACTCCTTATCTTTTTTATGGATCTGCTTAAAGGCCTTACAGGTTCCACCATCTTAGTTTATTGTTCTGCCCTAACTATCTTTAAAGCTGCAGGCAAGACAGCTCTTCTCAACGACTTTCGTATGTCTTCTCCAGTCGGGTATTTTGAAATCAAAATGGCCCGTAACTCACCACATCTTCCCTGACTGGGACCTGTCATCTTGAGTGCCATTTTGAAGGCCCATATGAACCTTTAGGAATCTTGTGACATCAACGTACTAACCTGTAAGAATAGTCTTACTGGTCATCCTTGCGGCCAGTTTACGATGCAGCAAAGTAGAAGCTCTTTGGTTGATCCTTCCTACTGTGCTTTCACCCTGAAACGTACAGTAGTTTCGTTGACGCCAAGAGACTCCTTTCGAGCGACAACCCAGAAGCCGTTTGAGCCGCCTACCTCAATCATTCCAGTGCTAACTTCTATTCTTGGTGATGAACCAGAACGTTTCCTCTGCCCAATATGTGCCCTCCATTCTACATTCAACGAACTGACAGCAGTGAGATATGAAAGGGCAGGACGCAGCTCTTTCTTCCTTTCGTTCGAGAGTTTGGTATGACTTTGGCCAGGATGATCACATCGTGGTTCAAGACCGTCGTCATTAACGTCTACGAAGACTTGGACATCAACTGTGCAGAAAACCTTAGTCATGGCCCACGAACTTCGAGACCTTTCCATGTCCTGGGTCTTTAACAGTAACCTACCAGTCTCTGAAGTAGCGTCTTGGGAGGAGCACTTTGGTGTTCACGTCCCTTTACTTACGCAACATGGCTACTTGGGTGGATGGGCTTCATTGTTTGAGATCCATTGTTGCTGCCAGACAGGTTATCAAACCCGCTTAAGCACTATGCAGAATTCATCTTATTGTTCGTCTGCTGAAAAGTCTTCCAACTCTTTCGTTTGGATAAGAGTTTCACTAAGTTTCTGCAGTGTGTAGTTATTTTGGGGGTGCCAGCTTGTAACCCTGGAGTACTGCCAGGTTGTGCCCACCGCCAGTTTTGACAAGGTCTGCTGTAATGTTAAAGTTATAGGTAATGAAAATCTTCGGCAGCAACTAGAAACATTAAAATGCTGGGTACAACTGGCTGATTAGTTTCTATTGCTTAACCGAAAATTACATTACCTATACCCACCCTACCTTCCCTCTTTTAGACACCACCTGACGCTTGAGAGGAACAAAAAATTGACCTCGGCGCTTTATTGACGTATGCGCATTGGGTTACCAAGCTGGCTAGCATAGGCCTTTTAAGTTTCTTAGGGAAATGGCATTTAAAAACATGAACGCTAAAATTATAGGTAATTTATATTTCGGTTAGGCAATAGAAAATCTACCGGTTGCACCCAGCATTTTAGTTTTTTTTAAAAGAATGTTCTTTGTGCTCAAGCTTAACCAGAAACGTAAGAATTCAATTATGGTAATTAGCAGCATTCTAGCTCCAAGCCAGTGTATGCTAAATTGCAGCGTCCAGTTCGGTGGTGACTTTGTATAAAGGCTCACTAAGGAAATTTTCAGTTGAAGCAAAGGGGCTCGTTTTCCCCTCCCCTCCCCCATGGCCAGAGATAAGGTCAAATTTGATAAATGACTGTGTGGCCCTGTCAAAACTTAGATCTGTGGAAGTAAACCTCTCTGGCGGTTCTTGAAGCTTTATAGGATGTATAAATGTAAAATACTTTCTTTATAGACAGATACTACCATTTAAAATAAATGACCCTCTTAACAAAAAGGCACTTAGTTTTTAATCCGGAATGAAATCTAAGCCTCTTGCTTACATTTTTTAAATCTTTACTGACATCAAATACCTCGTACTTGGTCATTAGATAAGAGTTGGCCCAGTTTTTAAAAGGGAAATTCTGCTGACCGGAATAATTGCAGACTTTTTCCCAAATTCTACCATCTAAGATCATGGATACTATAGAGACAATATATTTTAGTTTCTGAAAAATTCTTTGATCGTACTTGACCAATTTGGCGTG
>JAHWFP010174453.1:568-19839 GCA_023313725.1 Lithobius niger
ACCAAAAGTAGCAATGTTCAAGTTTTCATTTAACGTCCAAAGTATTATTCGGTGCGATTAAGTTGCCGAATGTTTTGGTGTGTTGATATCACTCCTTTGAAGGGCCGAACCATTCGGAACTTGGCGGCCCCTTTTACCAGTTTTAGTTTTTGATATGATATATCCAGCGCGGTATAAAACTGTTGTTTATCGTTGTTGTTTTTAGGGACCCCGAACCCAAACTGGGTTATCCGCCCCACGGCGATGAAAGGGACAATTGCGGGCATTCCTAAACAATGCCTTTACCCGTGATGCAATGCAACACCATCCATTGTTCGCTGAAGGGGAAACTCGGCAACAGGACTTGCTTCTTTAGGGTTTATTAAAAATGTTCATGATGCGTGCATGTCTGCTTTCTATAGATAATATGAAGTTACAGTAATGAAACGTAAAACTTTATAAATGAGGAGTGTTCTTTGTACTAATATACTGCAATCTCAAAACTTTATCTGGTAATTATTATTGTTGGTGGATAGCTCTCACCCTACCCGATGAAGGTTGCATCCCTACTAACGTGCATTCAAGTTGCAGTAAAAGAATGTAAAAATGTGCATGCGAGAAATGGTCACTCTGCAATCGCAAAATGGAGTACGGTCTATTTGTTGGTGAATTAGCTCTCACCCTACCGAATAAAGGTTGCCTCCCAACCAACGTGCATACATGCCAGTTATTTTCGTTATTTTTAATTTATTTGTGAAATGTGGAACTTTTCAACTCGAATTAAATCTAAACCGAATTATTATACATTAACTATACGTATATTTATCACTAATCAAGCCCATTTGGCTCACCGTCCTACATTTACACGTTTATTGTCGTACCACATCACTGTTCAAGATTTCGAAAGGCATTCGTCATCGCATAAACAATCGGCTACTCAACGACGAATACCAAGTTAGGCAACAAGGGTTCTCTGCGCGTGTTTATGGCTTGTTGCTTGTATACCTTCATCAGCTGTGAGTATGGGGATACGAGCTCTAATGCTTTTTTTTCCTAAACAGTGAAACCATTTTTTTGTTCAGTTATCCTAGCACCATGTGCTTGCATACCCATGTTTTTTTTTTTTTAATTGTAATCGGGCGCCTACCAGTTCATACAGAATTTTGGGCCGCTTGCTGGATAAACCTATTATTAACTGTGAAAAGAAATGTTGTTATTCTTTATTTCTTAATTCCTTCGTAGACATTTCAGACCTAAGATCGGGCAGCGGGCCGCCCCCCCGCGCGTGGTTTAGGAGAGTTAGGGACCGTGTAACGGGTTGGCCCCTTTAAGGTATGCCAAACCATTACTTAGCACATTTATCATAAAATAAATTCATATTTCATATTTAGCATTTCACTTTTGGCTTTTACTTGAAGGAATCGTCGAACAAGGCATGGCGTGGGGGTTCGTTGCCCCCTCCCTCCTCCCCCTTTCCCCCCTTCCCGTCAGCCCTCGTAAATTTTAATCCGGGCTTCTCTCCCGTCGCAGCTATGGGAGGTTTTATATTCTTAGAATTCCTTGAAGTCAGTTTTAGATCAAAACATCCAATGTTAGTATATGATTATTTCAGTACTACGATTTCTCCATCTCAGGGTTGTTATTCGCAACGAGTTTGCTCTATTTTTGTGTAAGCAATGCCGAGTGGATTACGTTCGGGGAATTTCCTCAATCGTACGCTGTTACTACGAATCATGAACGTTCTGACCCACACTACATGCGGCTGCAATACCATCTACGTTCTCCTTTGCCCAATCGGAATCATATTAAACAATTAGTATTCGGAACAAAAGTCATTACTTCTGACCCCTCTCTTCGAAACGCTATTTGTCTTCCTGTGCGTTTACGTTGCCATTGGCAACCCCTGGGAAGGTTGGGAGGGGGGGGGGGGGGGTTTAGTGGTGGTGGTGCTGGAGTATCGTATTCATTCCATGAATCGATGATGGCCAAATTTTGAAGAACAAAAACAATGACAGTTAGAAGAAAGGGAATGTTATGGTGTCTGCTTTTGTTTTGACTGTCTCTTTCGAACTAGACCTAGCTGTAGTTCGTTCAAGCAGACTTAAATCCACTGCGACAAGTATAACGTGTCACAACAGCTGTGTCGCGTTACTAGGGCAACGGAAAAATAGACTGCATTCTTTGTTGGACTTGTTTTTTCCTAACGTTTGTAGTTTTGGGGGGGGGGGGGGGGGGTGTACGGGCCCTAAAAAAACAGTGCTGAAAAGCAAAGCCTTACTAGTGCGACTTGTTCCTGTATGTTTTACTCCGTACGTGTAGTAACCTGACGATTAAACACGGAAAGCCAGTGCAGCGCACATAAAATTAACAATTTGCGGCATTTCGAAGCAATCGCCGTTTCGTTAGCAAGCAATAAAAGATACGGCTAAGAAACGAAAGTCACATTAAGTATAATAGATATCCGTGAATCATAGGCGATTTAGCGGTTAGGGCGCGTTGACGCAGCGACTCGCCTTTACATTTTCGCAGCTAGAACACAATCGCGATGGCGAAGGTGACAGTGCCATGGTAACAACGCTAAACGGATTAGCTAAATCCGACATCGTTTGAGTAAATAATTGCAATCTTGTAATCCGTGCCAATGATATAAAGAATTCCTCATGACGAAACAATTTTCCCAAACGCTTCTGAACTCACGTTATTTGCTGTTTTCGTTGCGAGGCGGCAGACATAAAACCGCTGCCATGTTGGAATTTGAGGTGATTTCTAGCTTCTAGCTGCGAGAATGCAAAAGCGAGTGGTTGCTAAACGTGCCCTTATAATTGCTCGCGAGCACGAAACTGCCAGTGGGGTACGTGGTCTCTTGCCTTCTAATTCAGGGCAGAAGTCAGGATGGGATTTTGGCCACGGTTGGGAAAATTGGAAACATGCAATTTTTGTTAAATCATGGATACGTATTCTTTTAATTCGTGGTTTTCCACGTAATGTGGTTGTTTACATGAGGATTTTACACTAGCACGCGAGAACAGGGTTCCCACCAACCTGGAAAACTTGGAAAACGCTCAGGGAATTTAAACTACGTTTGAAACTCAGGGAGAACTCAGGTAATTCTCTGATTTTTTTTTACAAAAAAACCTGGAAAACTCAAGGAAAAAATTAAGATTTTAAATAATGCATTTCCCATCTAAAAGCTTCAGCCTTTTTAACACAAAACTGGTAAAATGTGTGAAAAAAAATTCCTTCCTAAAATTACCGAAAATAGCCTGGAAAATGACTTCATCTACTCTGGAAAACCTGGAAAATTCAGGGAAATTGATTTCAGTATTTTGGTGGGCACCATGGAGAACTCAAGTTTCCTACTGGCAGTTTCTAAGCTGCGTTAGGTCCATTTTATTTATTATTTTTATTCTTGTGCTTTAAGTGTTTATGTTTTTATGGATCCGTCTTCCTTGACTTTGGCTGGCTTCTTAGCCGTATATTTTATTGCTTGATAACGAAGTGGGATTGCTTCGAAACGTCGCTAATTGTTTATTTTGTGTGCACTCCGCTGGCTTTGTATTTTTAATCGTTACGTCTTACTGTTGACACTATTTCACATATCGACTTGATGAATGAGCTGCGACCTGGTGAGATGCTAAAATTAACATTTTGCTAAAACCTATTTGTAATGAACAGCAATCGTAGTCTGAGTCACAAAAACTAGGCAAAAAAATTTGCTGCCGTAAATCAAATAAATATTCATATATTAATCTTGACTTTAACTTATGGATTAAAGAAGCATTAAAACAGTGGCGAGGAATCAGCCCCGATATAGCACTGTTGGGAGGTCGATTATCGGGTTCGAGTCCCAGTCAGAGAAGTTTTTTCTTTAGTTCTCAGGTTGGTGTATATTGTTCACCCACAACGGATTCGTTAATGATTGTGGTATTGGACACTGCTTGCATCTCGTGAAAGTCCACTTTTCGTCCAGTTTTGCTAAAGATGTGTACAAAGTAATTGTTATTACAGAATGCACAATATGCTGCAAAATGGATGACAAAAATATATACCTGGGAAAGTCGGGGGATTTACGTGGTTATGAGGTTGAGTCAGGATAAAAAATGAAGTAACATCGATGAAAATAGGCCTATCCGAACGAAATTGAACTATCGTTCGTTTTTGCGCACTTCCATCTTTATAGGTGCCCTAGCCTTAGTTCAAGAGGTGTAGAGGTACGCACACGCACACGCACATCGTATCTTTTTTAGTGGTGTAGACTATATGGATTTTTATTTCTTGATTTCGTAATTTACTCTTGAGTTAAATTCCACAATGTCCACCAACTTTTCAGATTGTAAATAAACAATAGCGTCATGCGCAACAAAAGCGCTGTGTTCGCCATCTTTTTTTTTGTTTGGGCGAATGTCAAAGATACGGCGCTGGGTTTTGCAGCCAAGCAAGACAAGACTTTGCGCCAAAAAATGCGGAAACCTGCGAAACGGGGCAAATAAAGCTACTTTGAAATTAAATGCGTGCGCGTCTACGCTCTGTTTCGTCGGTAGTGGCATTTCATTATTCCGCGTAAGTGCCAAGTTCATGTGCGTTCTTTTGGAAGAATCTAAATAAAAGGAATTTCTTGCATTAATTGAGGCATTTTTGTGGCCGAGGAACAAGAGGAATCCATCAAAACCTATACCCTACTTTTTTTTCAACAGGTTGAGGAATCCATTAGTCGTTCTGTTATGCATTCATATGCCTTTTTAAAGGAGTATTCGTATGTTGAATATTAAACGAAATTCGACATAAAATAAAATCATTAACGGCACGAAAATTACACTTAAAAGTGCAGTGTAACGTTACAAAAAGAGGGTGGAAAGGGTAAAGATGGGTTCATCCCATCAGAGTCGGTTGCCACTAGCTAAAGGGCGAGGGAAATTCGTCAATTGGCGACTTGTTTTGAACACTACCGCGCCAACATGACGAGGGCAATCCTACGTCAATAAAATCCTTCAGTGTGTTTATTTATTTATTAATATGTGTGTCCATCTACTCCACTCGAAATAGTGGCGTCAGAAATTGGAGAATGGGTAAGGAAAAAAAGGAAATTTCTCCAGATGTCTGTTCGGCGTATTCTTAAATTCTAATTGCTTTCCAAATGCCCCAAATTAACGAAAAATGACCATTAGCAACAATCGGCAAGGGCCATTCAACAATACATGCCGTCCTCGATTGTTGTCCAATTTTTTTCGTGGACGCCTCTAATTTTTCAAAGAGGTTCAAAGGGTTTTAGCGAGCGTCAACCGCACCCGGACATCTGCCCGACGAAGCCCTAAGGCCCTCGGGAACGTCCATCAATAATGGTTAGGCGACAACAAACTAACAAGGAGCAAGTCAGTTAATAACTGGTTGTTCGCAGTAACATCTTTGCTCACAAAAATTGTTGTCGATTCAACAGACACGTGTAGAACACAGGCGTTACAAGTATGGAATGACCACCCACAGATGAATAGTGACAAAATACGTGGACATCTGAACCTTATTTAAAGAGGTGTAGCAATAGGGAACATCCTGGAGTGAAGCGAGACGACGCCAACGTGCGAGCGAAGTGAGCGATGTGGCTAGTACCAAATAAACAAATAAAGCATTTCTGCAGCTTCATTTGTGTTTGCGACAACAAACCGTGAACATGGTCAGCTTACGATGTCTCATGAACCAACCTACCGAGAAATGAATGATTTGTGGCGTTGCATTTAGAATTTTAGGACATAAAATTACGTGGGATATGCTTTTGACGCCTGCTTTTCAGCTAGAAACGTCTGAAACGTTTTCTTGTTGGCTAAAAATGTATCTATTTTAAAGCACGTTTTTTTTTTCTCTTTTTTTACAATGTGCGTCACTGTAGGGTCTGAATCAGTCTGAATTCTTCACTCATGTTCTTATACTGCACTCCTGGGTGAGATACATTTTGTAGCACAAAAAATCGTCAAGTTGGGCCCTGGAATCCGTCAAATACTTGATCAGTCTTAATGTCGTCCAGCTCTCGTCACGGAAGTCTTTATAATCTCCTGATACTGTGCGTTCAGTTATAAAGTGAACCGAGTTTATTGTTCCTAATTAGAAAAAAAAAAAAATTCGCACGATAGCCAGATTGCTTTTAATACACTAATTCATAGCAATTAAAACGTTCGAACAAAAAACCGTCAGTGTCATAATATCCTCTTTGCGAAGGGCAAACACGTGGTTATCAGTGCAAAACTGATCATTACCCGCACTGATTAGATATGTCACGACAACGCCTTGGCTACATGACTGAATGATTGAATAAGTGAATGATTGTACCTCCACATGACAGGCAGACGCATAACAACAAGCAGGAGAATGAACAATCAGGAGAAAACAATCAGAACAATCCACAGGCGTTGAAAAATTTTAAATTTTAGCTTGGTCATCGTGGCTGAGCTGTGAGAGAGCTCAGCCTGGTTGCTGGAGGTTTGCGGATTTGGTCGAACCCCTGGAAAGGGGACCTTGGCAAAGTCTCCGCCAGGACTAGGGTATTGTGAAAGGTTACCATGCCCCTTCAGCTGCTATGGGAACTATTCTGACCAATTCTGGACAATCTTTCGGCCCCTACGATGATCGGAGATTTCCCTGTTCAAATCCCCGGGATGGCTCCTCCCTTTTACCAGATATTTCTTCTTCTCAAAAAAGTCTGCTTATGTTCAAAATTGAGCCGGTTCAGCCACACGAGCATTCAGTTGCTTCGGCTGACTTAAGGCTCAAAGAAATTAATTTTAAAACAAACAAAAAAATAAATAAATAAAATATAAAAGGTATTAGAGGAATTTATGACGAACCTAAGTTTGCTCCAAACAGAGAAGTGCATGATAATAACACGTTATTCTTTGCAGAGTTGGCGTCTTGAGATATTCGTTGAGCTAGCTTCAAGGGGCACTGAATATTCACGATAGTAAAAACGTTACCGTAGTTTGTCAAGCCAATGCTGTGACAGTTGTTTTCTTGGAGATATGAATGCTCAATTTTTTGGTTTTGTTGCCAGTTGTTGCAATTTTCAGCCCGTGGAATCTTCTTTTCTTCCGATTTACATTACCTTAATATGTTTCGAAGCATAAGAAACGCTATTTGTGTTTTTCCTCCAGTGCTACTTGCAGCTAGCTCAACGACAGGTTGCAGATTTGAGCTCAGTAGCTAATATGGAGTTGTTGTTTCTGCTCTATAGAAATGAGCGTCGCAGAGCGTTAGATTGCCAGAAAAGGAGTTGTGTGCGTATGAGTCGGGAACGGACAAGACCTCTTGGATAAATGTGCACCTTGCTGACATCCTCTGAGCCATCACTTTTTTCCTGGCTCAGTTGGGAGGTAGTGAAAGTACAAAAGAAATCAATATAGCGAAAATCATGTACTAAATAATAGCTAAAGTTAAAATTTTCAGATATGTATTTAAAATACGTGTGGCGCCACTCAGTAGTTTCAACATACAACTACTCCCCAGAGTTCAGGGGAAAATTGTTCAGATACCAACTTCATCCCGTACCCAACCCTTAAATTTACGTATACCGAACTTGAATCTGGAACCACTTGTTGAATAGCTGCAAGGGGCACCGGAAGTTACAAATAAACAAACAGCGTCTTTACTCACGCTAATGCTGTGAGAGTGGATTTCTTAGGCCTAAAAAAACGTTGTTTCATCCAATCCCAAAGAAATCCACCATCGGTGTTCCAACACTAGATAAGACACGCTACAACCTTGGACGATATATGGTAAACTGTACCCGCGCCAGTGTCCATCTTGGTCCGGTTTCACAAGAGTTTTGTGTGTGTAGAAAAAAGTTGTTGTGTGTCCCAATGAGCTACCGTACGTTACGATCACGTAGCTTAAAAATGGCGGCCAAACAACACTAAGGAGGGCGAGGGAGAGCGAATTTCGAGACGGTAAATTGTGTTAGCCAATATTTGCCGTATGCTGTTCGTAAAAATAACACGACTTGATTGTTTTGGCAGTTTGCGACAGCCTCTTTGATGTTTATTTGACAGCGTATTTGAACTCCAATGCGGGCCGGCTTAAGCTACGATTACCAGTACCGTGTTGTTTGTGGATCTGAGGTCCGTGATCAAGCTGTGAGGATGTTATTTTCGCTAGTAACCCTTCTGTGATGTTACGCTGCCACTGTAAGAGTTACTACCTCCTGGTGGCATCCCGCATTTAAGGATACAATTAACTAGGCCAGTACGCGAAATAATTTTTAATTGAAAAAATTTTTTAAGTGGGAGTGCCACCTAGGTCCTTGCATGTTTGTCTATCTGTATTTCCTCTAGTCTCAATCTCTACTAAACCAATCCAATTTTTGTTATTTCGAAATGAAAACAGACCATTCGGTTGTGAACAACCTTATCAACATTTTAACCGAGTGTCAGGGACGAGATTGGCGCAGTCTCATGGCCAGCAGCACGTGAATAAAATGTTTCAATGTTGCTGAAAAAGGAGATTACACACCCAGGAAACCACTGATGACAAAACAAATAAAAAAAATACTACAGTCACGCTGAAATAGAAACCATTTTCCCCCTCGTGCAGTGATAGGAATGTTGCTTATGGTAACAATGACTTGCAGTACGCGTGTCAATCAAGGCGATTAAAACTTTTAAGGCGAAGTCTTATCGTTAATTTTATAATTTCTGTGTTTATACACGTGTCGAGTTTCATAACTGACTGTAAACAAGTGCAGAATGTATGTTAGTAATGTTACTGTCAAATTCTTTACTTTGATTTTCAGGGCTGGGTGGTATAGATTAAGGATTGAAGGAATTCGCATACGCTTATAAACATGGTAGGGAGACAGTTACTGATACAACCAGTCGCGCCTAGAGGGCAGTAGGGGTTCCAGTTGTAATTTTTGATCACTCCGTTCTCAAGGCAAAAATGATTTCGCATATAGTGAGAATAAAAAGTTATGGGTTAGGTTAGAGCGCTTTGGCTCCAATTTCACCAGGCAAGGTAAGGAGTTTCACCAGGAAAAAGTTTTTTTTTTATTTCGGCTTTTTTCTGCAGCGATTTTCCTCGTTGGCTTTTTTCCGCAGCTTTTTTCCCTAGATTCGTTAAAAAGCATAGTAAACTACTGACGAAAGTGCACGGAGCAGCAAAATTTAAAAGATATGGTCAAAGACTTTTTTCTACAAACGTGTACTATTTAAAACAGATAGCTAGTTGTCTTTGTCTTGCTCAAAGCCAGGGCACTATTTTAAATTAGCCTATGACAAAAAAAGCAAGTTCAAGGACCTTCAAGACGAAATCTACAATTTCAAGAAATTCACGACCTTGAACTTTTTCTTCTCAAATTCAAGTACTCTCAAGGACTTCAAGCACCTTGTACGAATCCTGATAGACGAGGCTACGCTGGTTTAAAATGGGAAGTTTGTGTCCATGTAAAATTCATAACAAAAAGGTTGCTTTCATACCGTCTGTCAGAGAGACACTTTTGCGGTAACTCTAGACCCAGCGGCTTTGGGACGTGTTACGTAAGGTACTGCGTAGGAGTGGGAATTAGTTGGATATGCGTAGGTGGTGTTAGCGATTCTTGCAGAGGCAAGCTGAAAACTTCAAAAAAGAAGGATGAATAAAATTTTAATAAAGCTCGGGTTGTTGTTTACGCATCACCGGAACCATACGATCATTACCTTTGTAATATTTTATTTGTGGCGTTTTGCGCGCTACGTTTGGAGAGAATCGCATGAATCGGCTGTTTCCAGTTACGTCATGAATGAATGAATGAAAAATACTACAACTGCATGAAATTCTAAAGTTTGGACGTTGTTATGTCACACAAAGGGATCACACAATGCTTGCACGATGATGTTCCAAAGCGTAGCTTTCTGGGTAAAGTATGGCTGCTCCACTCCCAAACTCCCTGAAAAAACAAACAAACAAAAATCTGATAAAAACTCATAGTCATAATTACAATAATGCAAATAAATACAGATACAAACCTGTTTACGTTGCCGTTTGGACTTATATTAGAAAATTATTAGACACACAGATGAAATGTCATGATTATTGTAAGCGCGCAAAGCATCATATACGTGTAGGATACAGTAAATAAAGTTAACAATTATTTAACAGAAAATCTCCTAGACGCCACATTTTAAAACGGATTTTTACCAATGGATTGACTAACGGTAAGGAAATAGACCTTTGGGGTCGTACTTGATATGGTGGATCGAGAAAAATGGCGCTGGGAGTTATATCCCTTTAAGTAATTAGCGATATCGTTAATGTGTATTGAAAATATAATGTAGGTAATAAAGTGCTAGTGTTCGTTTTTACCTTGCAGGAAAAAAAAACACTTGTCAATGCTCAGAAGCACAGAGTTCTTTATCTGTCAATTTCATCTTCATTTTCAATAAAAGTACGCTAAAATATTCTGCGCCCCCGTACTTTTGTGTGAGTACCTGAAGTTTGACAAGTCTAGCATTGTGACAATGAACAAAGCCTCGATTTCTGTAGCACAGCTTCCCTCGCAGTGTCGGGTAGGTATTTTTCGTGCGTCGGCGCGCAGATCCAACGGGTCTCGGGTATCAGACCATTGACGGGTGCGCAGGTGTTACGGGAACCAAAAGAAGTCTTCCCCCCCCCCCCCCCCGCCCTCAATGAACGTCAAAGGCCCCCTCTCCAGGTGCACGTTCTGCATTTCTATACCGTTTCCTTCAAAGATTTAAAGCACCCGGCGCACGTGGGGGAATGATGATAAGCAGGGGTCTTTTTAAAAGTCCACTGTGTCCAACATAACAGACGATAAGCCTACTTCCGTTTCTAGCGTCTCCTTTTTTGCAAACGACCGTTGAGGATTGAATTCCCCCTTTCGAAATTTTGAAAGAGCTGCTTTGCTGTGGACAGTGGGATTATCAGACGGACAGGCAGACTGACTAGAGACGGTATAGACTTGGGGCGTGCTCAAATTCGACGCAAATTTCTTATGGAATGTAAACAGTAAAGCACCAAACTATAGGACAGTGACATAACCTAGTATTATTGTATATAACTGTATGGTGGAGCCGGTACCTGGGTTAGCTGCAAGGAGCACTGGAGGGAAAAGAGAAGGGCGTATTACTGAAGCCAATGCTATTAGACTGGATTTCTTAAGCCTATAACGTGCGATTTTTGTTGTTGGAGAAAACAACGTTTTTTTAAGCCTAAGAAATCCGCTCTCAAAGCACTGTCTTGACTAGAAATGCCGTTGTTTTCCCTTACATTTTAATCTAGTGCCCCTTGTAGTTATGCCCTCCAGATGCTATCTTGTAGGCAATATGACGTCACTTGACGCTAAAGGTAGTTGGGGAGAGGGGCAGGGGGAATGGAAAGCCCGTGTCCCAACATAAAGATGGTTATAGTTTTCCCATTTTTGGGTGGAGGGATTTCGATTTATAACTCCTCCAAAAAGTTGTATCTTTCGTAGCATCATGGGCTGAATACGGCCTATTATGGCCACACATAGGAGTAGTATGTTCAGGGTTCCTAATAAAGGGGTGCACTGGCACAATTTGCGTCCCTGGATGTCTAAGCAATTTTTGAAACCAGTTACAGTGATCCGATGACGTATTAAACCGGCTAATAAGCTGGACGGAAAGCCAAATGGCTCAAAAACTGATAAATAAATAAATACAGATGCAAACCTATTTACGGACGGCTGAGCGGTAGGAGTTTGGACTTTGCTCACAAAGATCGTGGGTTCAATTCCCGTCAGGCAGTCGGACATTTAAGTCCAAAAGGCAACGTTTATAGGTTTGCATCTGTATTTAATTATTTTTCTTAAATCGTTATACACACAATTACACCTCCCTTCAACGAGATCGAGGAATAATAGACGGAGACCCGTATGAGATTTCAAGTTTGCCCAAGTGCTAGGGGTGATCTAGGTTTAGACACAAATCAGTCAAGCTAGCTTCAAATCGTATTGCCTTGAGTGAGATATGGAAAACAACATCGCGATGGAAAACAACATCACGTTGTTTTGCAGTGGTATTTTGTCTTCCCTCATTGTTGTACGGCAAAATGTACCCCCTACCGCGTTTTGTACAAGGGGGGGGGGGGGATACCGGCCAACATACAGACAAAGTGTATGTGAATAGTAACGGTTTCTGGTACTTGTCTCCTCCAAAGGTCTATTGTTTCATCAAGAACGCCGAATGTGAACAATCTTTCTGCCCAACAATGACATGAAATGTTTCACCATGGCAACGATTGTATTAATGTTTTGATTCTAATTCCAGTCTCCCCATTCCTTGATATGATCTGGATGACGTACATCATTTCCCTTTTCGGACCTATTATTAGAATATTTTCCCCCAACTTGTAATAAATCAAATCAAATCAAATCCCAACTTGTCCCAGCCCCAATTTCAGTTGCGTCACTCCCCAAACTTTCATTAAATTTTCTCCATTACATTTTAGCCACGGATTCTGTATATGCGGACAAAGCTATTGAAAAACATAAACAAGTAGCCATCAAATGCAGGTAAACGACGAAATTACGACGTTTCGGTTCCTAACTAGGAACCGTTTTCAAGTGAAGGGTTTGAAACATGTCAAAGAACTTAAAAAATAATAAAAATAACAGCAGAGCAGCTAGGTCATGGTTAAGTATTAAGGATGTAAGGTCCCATACTAAACGTAAAAATTACAATTAAATAAAAGTCGGCACAATTCGAAAGAATGTGCCAACAGTCAGCTAACTCGTCCAAGTCCGCAGATCAAATCGTGATAAGAGTATGAGGTCAGCTTATCATTTTACCTGAGGACGTGGGTGAGTTAGGAGCTGACTGTTAATTGGCACAGTCTTTCGAATTGTGCCGACTTTTATTTTACTTTATTTCAATTTTTAATTTTAGTATGGCACCTTACATCCTTGATACTTGTAAGGTTTATCACCATCACCCATCTGATGTTGTTTTTATTAACTTTTGAGTTGTTTGACTATGTATAGACAACTCGAAAGCCGCATCTCCGGCAAAGGCACGAAGCAGATAGCAGATTTAGTATTGACCAAGTAAAAGCTAGAAAATTGTCCTTGCGTAAACCCGCCCTAACAGTAGTCGGTACAATGACTGTAGGCGATGACATAACTGCAAACCATCCAGATATTTTTGTATAGATCAGCCTGCGTTTTGTAACCGGACGCGCGAATATTTTTGCTCGCCTTTCAAATTTTATTTCCTGCCCGTATGGGCGTCGCATTTTCAAAGTTTAAATGAAAAACTTTACTCGTTTCTCACGTAGCGATAATAAAACCTTTTCCGTGTCTTTGTTAGCTGTTTATCATGTCGTAACCAAATTTTAAATCATCATTGTCAGCCGGTTCCATTCTAAACAATGCCGCTAAGAAAATATCCGCCATTTTATGTTGATTTGAAAGTACTGACACGTGTTTCTGTTGATGGAGGAAAAAAAGCTGCGGATATTTAGCAAGCAAACTTTACGTACTTCGGAAGGCCTAACTTTGGTACGAAGGGGAATTAGAGGCCAGCTATCAACATATCAACTTTAAATGCAGTTTTTCAAGATCGTCGTAATGTTCTACCGAAAATCAGGCACCGATCTCTCCCCCCCCCCCCCCACTCCCAATGAGGAACTGCACAATTTCATTGCCAATAATACGGCTCTTAGGGCGCGTTTATGCAACAAGACCTTCTCGCTCGCCGAACGCTATTTGCTAGGCAACCGTTATTTATTTACGATTTTTTTCCCGCTTCTGTTAAATGAATGCGGTAATAGGCAACAAATTAAATGTATTATAAATAACAACACGGATAAAGAACAAAGTGCAACAGTAATTTTAAACATTGGTACAACATTGTTGCCATTTCACGCTATTTCCAAAATTTGCTATTCTTGCTGAAAAAAAAAACAGCTTCTAGCAGTGATCAAACGACGACAGAATAAATAGCTACTCGCAGCGAGAATTCAAAATCCGACATGGCGTCCATTTCGGGGTTGTCGAATCGAAGACAACTCATCGAATACCGGCATTCAGAATTCTGTCCGTCGTCTTGTACGGCAGTAAAAATTGTTTTCTAGTTGTCATAAATCGACGCTGTCATGTTGCACGCTTTGTACGTCGTGTCGCGAGGCACGAGCAGGAGATTTGCGTCCCCGTTGTTGCCATGGTTACTACGTAGAGACAACTAGAAAGCCACATTCTTCGGTAAAGGCGAGAAGCAGCCAGCAGATTTAGTATTAACCAAGTGAAAGCTAGTAAGCGAGAAATGTGTCGTTGCAAAAATGAGCCCTTAATGGCTGCAGGCTCTTCTCGAGGACGTCTACAAACAAAAAAAGCACAAACAAAAAATAACAACAAAATTGAAATTACAGCAAAAACTGGAATGGAATCGTTAAAACCATTGAAATGTTTACGACAGATTTACATCTGCCTCCTGGACAACCAGGATCGTCAAAACGGATGTTGCGAAACCCCACGTGTCAAGCAAACGCACTAACAGAAGATTACAAGGCCCACTGAAAAAGCACAAACACACCGCACTAGTTTTTAGTTGCAACATGAAGAATTTCCCTTCCTCGTCTCTTCCCACCCAGAACAAGTTAGGAAGGTTTGTGACGGATCCATTCACACATTATTGGTATACATCTGGAAGCTCTTTCTATTACTGTCAATAAAAATCGGGTTTGAAACTTAAACACCCAAATGTGCAAATTGCTTCTGCGCAAACCTGCGTAACTTGTTCTCCGGGGAGGGGGGGGGGGGGTAGAGACATTCAGTACCTTCCTAAAGCATGAACCAAACGCACCACTGTTGGTGACAGTTCAGCTCATTTCCTATTATAGTCGCGTTGATATGACTTGCTTACATCAACCATCGTCAGCGATTAGTCTGTTTCAAGCAACACTGTTACCTCGCACATGCGCAAAAGCTCCACCACTGGCAATCACCCCCAACCACCTCCCCGAGATGGTTTGCAATTTGGCATTGCTCGCGCCTGGTCACATCCATTAGCCCAGTCTGGTCCAATCAATTAACCACGTCTGGTCACGTTAAAGGTATGACGTAACGAGTGCTCTGTTGAGCTTGTTGATTTTGCTGAGCTATGATTGCAGTTTCGGAAGGTACTAAACGGCTGACCCAACATCACTGCGCACGCGCGACGTCAAGTTTGGAGCCAAACTGTCTCTAACAGTGGCGCGTTCTGTTCGCTCTGTTCGGTCGTTTAGGAAGGCACTGATACTCTCTGTAGGTACTATAAACTTGTGTAGTGTTTTGTGCTCTTTCAGTAGGCCTTGAACTCTTCAGTGGGCTGGACACTGGTGGCTTCCCAACTTCCGTTTTGACCATCCTACTGTTCAATTTGGAGAAAGGTGTAAACATTTTACTGTTTTTAATGTTTTGATACAAGATTTTGCTGAAATTTTATCTTTGTTGTTTTTTTTTTGGGCGTTTTGTTTGTAGAAAACCTCGTCAAGGGCCTGAAAGCCATTAAAGGTTGTAATATTCGCAACGAAACAAGGCCAACTGGGATTAAAGCTGAGTTCCTCGATTGGTGATAGATGAACGTAGCTTTAATTCCTGTTGGCGCCTTGCAATGAAATTGTGTACTTCCTCACTGGGAGCGTCGGGGAGGTCGGTCCCTGCTTTTTACGTCACCCCCCCCCCCCTTCCTCCCAGACACACACACTTCGCTTTAACAGTGGTATCATTTTAACCATCCTTCGTAGAAACTGAGAATAAATTAGAAATTTGTAGACAATAGCACAGGACCACCACCAGTACAAAAAGTAATAGGGAAATTCAATTTGTTACCTCCGTTAATACGGAAATTAGAAGCTAGCATTCTGTTGCAATTTTTTTTTTTTGGGGGGGGGAGGCCTTTGTTGCCAAACAATGCACGTGAAACGAAATGTACTTGTCCGTAGCAAGATGGAGTCCTGGGGACTGTTTTACTGTTTTTTTTTACATATTTTATTTTTGATTTGTCTTGCACCCTAGTCACAAAGGTCATCATACAGCTTCTTACGGAAGAAATGGAGCAAACTTATTTCTTCCGGGCGGAAAAACCTAGAAATATGTTGCAATGTGTATGTGTGTGTTTGTATGTTATCCTCGTACGTATTTAACCTAAAATAAGGCAATTGCAGGATCGAGAGCGAATTATTACACTTATGACACTGTATCCAAAAAAGATAAAACTACATCTAGCCCACTAGAACGTGCATCTGGGCATACCCAGAAAAAAAATTTGCAGAGAAACAAAACAACGAAAAAAAAAAAACTTGGAGAAAATAGCCTAATGGGGAAGAAAATCCTAAGTTAAAAAGGCCGCTAAAAACACCGCTAAAAACACCGAGAGAAAAAAAGCTGCATGAAGAAACGTTAAGGCACAACATTACTTTCTGGTAAAAACTCGCACCCAGCCTGGTGAAATTCGAGCCAAGGCAACTAACCTAATTAACCTATAATAACAGCAAGAAAACCAAATAAACGAACTAAACAAATTTGTTGTTACCCGGCTTTTTTTTCACACGGCTTTTATTCCATTAGGCTTTTTTCCTCCTTCTCGGCTTTTTACTAGGTTTTTTCCCCCAGCCGCTTTTTCTAGCGCACGAGGATGCGCTAACCAGTGAGTGAATGAGGACACGTCATGCTTCTGCCAGAATTAGGACGCTGTTTGAAATTTTTATTGGCTCACCTAACAGACACAAATACATACAACGTTATTCGCTTCTTGTAACTCAAAACTAACAACAAACATTAGCAATATTAACAGCGAAACGACAAAATTGGTCAAAGGTTAAAGAAAAACCGAGTATTTCAAATAGAAAGAGTTGATGGGGTGGTCGGTGGAAACAACATGTCCACCTGCGCTTATTTCTAGGGAATAAATGCGTGTTTAGTTTCTACTGAAGTAGACTGAGAAGGGTATAAAATAGCACAAAGACTAAGAGGAATAACAATAAAAATGGAAATCGAATATAGTGCATATAAAATAAACAATCTGCGACGTTTCGAAGTTATCCCCGCTTCGTTATCAAGCAATAAAAGATAAGGCTAAGAATCCAAAGTCAAGTTAAACACTTTAAAATCCGTTTAAATCACGGCTGTGACGTCACGCTAACTCCACGCCATGCTAAATTACAATAGGTTAAATTCCGTTTACCGTGATCGGAAGTGTGCGCCATCGCAAAAAGTGTGAGTTATCAAGTTACCCCACACTTTTGCCGATAACACACACTTTTGACACTTCTGGATCACGTGACCGGGAACGCACACACCAACGACCAAATACAGCGTCCAAAACCATAACCCAATAAGAACGTGCAAAAGGTTAGCTTGCTGGAATGTCCCGAATGAAATCCTATCCCTGCTAAACTTCCACATGTCAGGCCCATATCTAAGTTTATTCACTCCGTCAACTCCGTCTCCCCCCTCCCTTCCACAAACTAAAATGGAATGACCTTCATTCATATAGACATACTAATTCCCTTATTTCTTGAAACAATTTTTCACAAACACAAAACTGTTTTAATTACGTACGAGTTAGCTTGACGTCACAGCGGTGGTATAAATTAGTTATTGGTGAGAAACTCACGGTTACGGAGTATTATGCCACGGCTACGATGATTGGAACGCCTCGAGTTGCCTCGACTTGCCCACTCTCGGCGGGCTATCATCGCAACTGTGGAATAATACTCCGTAACCGTGAGTTTTTCATCAAAAACTATTACAAAAACGGAAAAATTCAATGCTTCGCATGCTTTTGAAATAGATAGCGTGTTGCGAGGTAGTTTCAAACCAATCGCAAATTCCTCGTACCATTTATACGTTACAGTCGACATGAACATGAGTGTCACAGAGTGATTTCTCTATCACCAAAAATGCCAGAATTGGTTGAAACTCAGGTTCGACCACGGGACCCATCGTGTTATCTTGTCTCATGTTTTATATAGCAAAAACAAAACAATAAATATATCATAAAAATATTAATCGGTAAAAAAAAATTATATGACGTCACAAATTGTGAACCCCCCCCCCCTTCCTCCCTTTCCCTTTATCCGACACTGTCCCACTCCGCATATCTCCTCATGCATGACGTCATTTGCGTATGGCCGTTGTACTACATAACATATCTGACTAGAATTATAGTCTATGTCACCACTTTACACGGCTTCTCATTTTGGGCTATTACGCACATCGTAACGGAAACGACCTTCCTTTAATACAAAAATCACCATTCAATTGGTCGACAGTGGGGAAAGACTACGTCATTCATTCATGCTTACTTTCGCATCCGGACAAACAACATCGTTTGCGTAGTGACTTGCTTTATTTGGCAATTTTTTTCCCCTTTTACAATATAAACAATTTAAAGTGAAAAACCGGAAGCGGATTTCAGGTAAATTAAAGAGTTCCTGCCAGAAAATTGACCAATGCTCTTTTAGTATTGAGGGCGGGGGGGGGGGGGGGGTATTTTTATCAGTATCAGTATTCCTTTCACGCTTGGGAATATTGATAGGTTTTAAATTCACACTTTTTAATCCGATTGGTTGGCCGAGCGAGCGAAGCGAGCGAGGTCCTACACTTGACTGAATCTAGATTTTGCGTGTGTCTTTGTCTGTGCTTGTTTGGGACACGACAACATTAGAGATTTCATGTTTTGACGGAAAATCGTCTAACGTCCTTGCCACACTCGCGCTTCGGCGCTCCCTGCGGCTAAACCCATACCACCAGAAATCGCAGCCATATTACTGTCCAGTTAGACGATTATCCATTGTACGATTATCCACTAAACGTTCAGATAAGATCATAGTTTAGATTTTTTATTTAGGCGATTTTCCAGTTAGACGTTCGCCCGACGCCCAGCAAAATTGTCACTCTTCTGGCGATATGGTTCCGACAGACAGTGCCACAAACCTGTAAAAGTTAATTACAAAACTATTTACTTATTTTCAACGAATAAGTTTTTAAAATTTGTTGTCAATAACTGCAGTAAATCAAAAATGGTATTTCGTTTTTATCCATCACATTGCTGTTATTATCATAGGTTAGGTTCGTTGCAGTGGCTCAAATTTCAACAGGCAGGGTACGGAGTTCACCAAATACGGTCTACGTCCCCCCCCCCCCGGCTGTTTTTTTTTCCTGGCTATGTTTCCCCCGTAGCTAATTTTTTTTCGTAGATATAGTACATTTTTATGCTGTTGTTTGCGAGAAAAGATAAATAAACTCACTTACTCCGCTCCCCGCCCCCCACAAAAAAACCCAAACCAACAACTCCCTCCCCCCCAAAAAAAAAAAAAAA
>JAHWFP010174453.1:19939-37451 GCA_023313725.1 Lithobius niger
CCCCCCCAAAAAAAAAAAAAAACTAGATACAAGTTTCAGTCTGAATTTCTCTTTCAAAAAAAATTAGCATTAGAATCGGTAAGACGTACTACGCACAAGAGTTTGCTAGGCTAAATGCGTAATAGAGTTTCGTAACTGTGGTCGACGAACTTCATGTAGGTGTTGACGCAAAGAAGTTAGTTGCTATCGGCTTAACTGCGGTTTTAGGAAGTTTTTTTTTGTGTTTTGTTTTTTATTCTGTTTATATTTATTTTTTTTTATTTTTGTTTTTAGACGGACGGGGAATTCATTGCAAACACGAAGCTGAGAGTGAGTGGGTCCTTTTTTAGGAAGTGACTGAGTTGCTGACCTCAATTTATTCGGTTCCATGAAAAAATGGTTTAAGTGTGTGGTGCCACAGCTCCGTTTATAGTACACACTCTCGCGTTCCTTTGCTAAGTAAATCTCCTTTACCCTCTACCCCTCCACCCTTATTTTACCCTCGTGTCAGAAATTAACCTACATCGGTATTTTTTTTGTGAGTAGTCTTTTTTTTATTTCTTTTTTATTTTTTTTTTCGTTCTTGTTTTTAGAAACATTACTCTGGAAAAAGTTCAACAAACGTGGACTAACAGATAAATACAAACATCCTTTCGTACCTCCCGGCCTCGTACATCGGTTGATGGAATTGCGTTGTTCAGCGTGGATTTGCGTGACCAAATTCCCAATGATGACGAGGTTGGTATACTACATTTGCATAGAGAATACAGTAACAGTATGCAGTAGTAGTGGCGCCCTCTACTGGATGGCGCCACATGTGATTAGACCTTTATTTGTATGATTAGGCCTATATTTGAGTAATTAGGCCTATATTTAACTAATTATGCCTATACTTGTGTAATCAGGTCTATATTTGTATAATTAGGCCCACATTAGCGTATATATGTGCAATTAGGCCTATTCGGCTTACATTTGAGTAGTCAGGCCTATATTTGTGTAATTAGGCCTGGCCTACTTTTGAGCTATCATGCCTTTTCGTGCAATCAGGTCTATGTTTGTGTAATTAAGACTGCGTATGTTTGATTACGCCTACATTTGAGTAATTGGGTCCACATCTGTGTAATTCGCTTTACATTTGAGTGATTAGGCTTATATTTGACCAATTATGCCTATATTTGTGTAATCTGGTCTATATTTGTATAATTATGCCGACATTAGCTTGTATATGTGCAATCATATAAGGCCTATTCGACCTACATTTGAGTAATCAGTCATATGTTTGTGTAATCAGGACTGCATTTGTTTGATTAGGCCTACATTTGAGTAATTGGGCCTAGCCTATATTTCGGTAATTAGGACTTTGTGTGATTAGGCCTACATTTGTGCGATTAGGCCTACATTTGAGTAATTGGACTTATAACCTACATTAGAAGTTATTTGTTCAATTATTTACTGAGCAATCTTTAGGAAGATCCAACTAGGGCTAATATGTGAAATAATTTTTTCCCTTGGGCACGGAGTGATCAGAATATCACAAGTGATCCCCAAGTGCCCTCTAAGTACAATTTGTCGAAGAAACAGTTACCCTCGTAAAGTGTTTATATAAGTGGTTCCTACACTTCCAGGCTCTCCTAAACCTATGGTATAAAAAAAAAATTACATTAGGCCTGATGTAATTTCCACCGGTGGCGTCACTATCGGCAATCGGACATTTCCCTCCCGAACATCCTCCCTTTAAAACGATAGTGGACAAATTCCCCTTAACTCGGACGTTCACCCCAGGACGTTATCCTCCCCCCCCCCCCCCCGCCAACATCTCCCCCAGACACTTTCACCATTAAAACAAATACCTTACAAAACAATTTGTTGGTTTTCAGTAACTGTACGTACGGTACATTAAAAGTGATAATTGGCTTATCGTGCATGTGCTGGCCTCACTGGCAGAAAAAAAACCCTACAGTAAGTGCACATCCGAAGTTTCATTCTTCGTGTGATCCGGCAGTGAGTTTCCGGCAATTCTGATTGGGAGAGATTTTATTAAGATGTTTATCGTTCTCGCACGGAGCACGGCCCACCACAGTTATGATTCCGTACTGCCAAATGTACACTCGATATTTGGCTCATTCCGATAGTATACCCCAGATCATACGAAATTTGCTTCTGCACTCAATCAATATACGTGCGTCGCACTATGTAAGTACAGCGAGGGCCGTACTACCGTGCTCCTTCAGTGGCTATGGGACCTAGTCTGGCCTGTTCATAGACATTATCTCGGTCTCCTGCAGTGATAGGAGGAGGTTTCCACCACTTCTCATCCTCGATAGTGTTGCCTACGAGACAAAACGAGACGAGATTTGAAAAAAATCTCGGTCTCGATCTCGACTAGGGGAAAATCTCGTTCGACCCCCCCCCCCGCGTGCCCCCCCCCTTGTAATGTTGTTATGAAAGACGGGGAAAACCCGCAACAAGTTGTTAAATTTTAGTTATAGTGTCCGTGGCCTATCTTGAATTCGCCCCAGAATGAACACAAATAATCGATTGTACGTGTTTAGTCGTAGAGTGCCTTGTTGATATCTAAAGTCGTTACAACAAACAATGGCGGCCGACGGTTAAAGAGGTGCGACTATTTTATGTCCGGTCAACATGGTGTCGCTCGGTTCTGATTGGCGTTTTAAATTGCGTCTTAGTTTCAGTTTCGGATTCTGGGCCTGTACGTAAGGCGCAGGTATTTGTGAAACAAAGAAGTGGTATTAATTTGATCTTTGTTTCACAAATGCTTGCGTCATACTATTTCTGATTACACTAATTCTCGATGTATATAATAGTGCGCGCGAAGCGCGCCCCTGTGGACTGTGATTCCGGCCAACCAATCAGAAACAAGCTACATGATGTTGACCGGGCATCAAATAGTCGCACGTGGTTAAAGCCGCCCCCTCCAGGAAGACGTAGCCGATCATAAAATAAGTGCAGGACTCAAGATACGCCACGCACACGATAGTTTCGTTTAGTATCTGAGTGGCAGTCTGAAGGTCAAATTGATGGATATCGTCGACACCACAATCACAACTCGATGACCACAATGAGGAGTGTCTTGAGCGTTGAACGTTCGTAATACATTTGGTAAAAATGAATTAAGAAAGTCTATGAATTTTTTGCTAAAAAATTTTTTTATTCCATTAATTATACCAGTGATTTGCCCGTTTTCGGGCGGTCTGTCGAACATGAATAGCTGCGACGCTAATTTAATTCTGCATCGCTAAAAGAGTAACGGCGCATTTACGCAACTGCTCGCCTTTGCAGTCTCGCTGCTAGAAGTTGGAAATCATCTGAAATTCCATCATGGCGACCGTTTTAGCTCTGCCGGCTTGCGACGAAAAAAGTCAATAATGCTAGTTCAGGAGCGACCGGTAATATTGTTTTGTTGTGAAGATGTCATGGATTATAAGACTGCAAGCATTTACTTCAACGATTTAGCTAATCCAGGTAGCGTTGGTACCAAGACAACACATCTTTGCCATCGCGATGCAATTCTAGCTGCGAGAATCCAAAGGCGAGCCGTTGCATAAAAGCATCCTTACGCTATGGCGCAAATTGCGATGCGATAACGCTCGTTCGAGCACTGATTAAAAAATCTAGATAAAGTCAGGATAAATGACAGTTTTCTCGGTCTCGTGTCTTCGAGTCGAGATGGGTGTCAAGAAAAAGTCGCAATTTTCTTGTCTCGCCGCAACACTAATTCTCTGGTTTGCCCTTTTCTTCAAAAACTCCCAGTAAGGTTCAAAATTGAGCTGGTTCAGCTACACGAGAATTAGATTGCTTCAGATGAATTAAAAGCTCAAAAAACAAGCGGCTGCAGCGGCTACCTAGTCGCAACCGGTCTTCTGTACACTTCTGCCGCTTCGAAAACGTTGAGACGCACACCTCTGTCACGCATTGCAACAGCGCTCTGTATTATGCAATCTAAAAGTAGTAACCATCACAACTTCCGGTTAAAAATGTGTTAGCTTTTAGGCCTAGCTTTAGATTTTAGGCATAATTGTCAGCTTTTAGGCCTAATTTTTATCTGCCGTTTTAATTTCATAAGTAGCAGCTAACGAGGCTTTGAGAGTAAGCCTATTCATCCGTGCGACACGGTGTCGAGACTATTTGAAATGAAGCTATAATGTGTGTCGTTAACGAAATGCTTTCGTTTTTACGGTTGCGTGTTTTCCGATAGTGTTTAAATGCGACGATCAAATGTTATTATTTTATTGAGTTATGTCGAGAAAGGGCCAATTAGCTGTAAGGAAGCAACGATGTTTCAATTTGCCGTGATATTTAACTATATTTTGGTCGTTCTATTTAATGATGAAAACAATTTATCTCTATCTGAGACCGTTCTGATGTTGAAAAAAAGCGACGGACACTGATGGACGGACAAAGTCGTTGCAATAGTCTTTACAGTCGTTTCGGCTGAACAGAACCAAAACTAAAACTAGAACTAAAAAGAAACTAAAACTGAACATGGCAGATTTAAGCAGAATTCTATTACTTGCTGATTATGATAGTTCGGCATCTTATAGTAGCGTCTCAGATTTTTGCAACTTGCTGAACGTAAGCATATTCTTCTTCCAAACTATTTAACGATAAACATTTTGTCAGATTTTTTTGCTGTTTACGTGATCGATAAACGCAAGCGGAATCCGAGTTTTACTATGCAAAAAAACCCAAAATAAAGCCTATTGTTTACTTGCTGTTGAGACATCTGTTTCTTTATGTTGGGTCTTAATTCAGCTCCATGTAAATTAGAAAAGATGTTTTGTTGCTGCACAGCCAGCTCCGTATTGCTCCTGTTTCACCCAAGGTATGAACAGGGTGGGTTAAACTGGATAAACAAATGAAAACATGTTTCTTTAACGTTATTTTTTGCTGTCAAAGCGTGATGATGAAATGGATATGAGTACATGATATATAAATACATATGCAAACCTATTTTCGTTGCCTTTTGGACTTATACATGATATGGTGGTCGTGGTGACTGAGTGTGGTGGTGAAGGAAGAAGCCTACTTGCTTGAACAAGCTGATTAGATCTGGTCGAGGTTGGAAGGGAACCATGGTAAAGTCCCTGCCAGTATGTGCTGTTCAGGGTCGAAGGAGAGACTCTGAGACTTCTTCACTGGCTATGGGATCTATTCTGGCCAATCTGGACGTCTCGGGTATTGAAGGTTTCCCTGATCGAATCGCCGGGTTTTCCACCAGATTCTTTTGCTACACTTTTAGCTCTTTAATTTCTATGAAGTCGTCAAGTAAATATTAAAAATTTATGTAAAGGCTTTATATTATTTACTGTGATTCATGTCTATTTATCTATTCAAAACTGATCTGGTTTCAGAACGAACAGGATCCAATGAGTGGGCCGGAAAAATCCACCCGAAGGTCAAAGAGTCAAACACGATTTTAATGATCGGCCCAGTCAGTGGGTCCTATTTGTTTTGACTCCCTTCACACTCGAAAAATATTTGTTTTTTTGTGAGCGGCGGTTTATCTATTTGCAGTTTGCTGCAGATTAATGTAATAATAATAATCCTTTATTTGCAAAAACATTGCTTGAATTTTACATGTAACTTGTGTGAGCTGCAAAACACCATCAACTTACATACACAAAATAAATAATAAGTAAATTTTCAGTCTTGACAACGTTTTATTATTCATGTGATTAGTTTAGTTTATCAACTACGTTTAAAAGAAGCTTACATATACCAAAATCACACATATATGTACATTTACATACATAATAAAATACACTAGTTGTTCCCCGGCGTAACATACGCTTGTCTAGCTGATTCCCGCTGATCAACTCGGCTCTAACACTCAACATTATTGAAACAAGTGTTTGTTTCTAATTGTTAGAGAGCATATCCGTTCTCATTGGCCGCTCTCCCTTTTGCTTTGCTACCGTGGAAAGAATGAGCCTGCTCGCCCTCTTGCTTATTACTGAAGCTTTGTTTAATCCTGATCCCTAACAATTCTTTTAGCTCTGCTCCTGAACTAAGTCTGCTCCTAAGCCAAATAAGTATATAGATACATAGGAATACATAATAAAACAGGAATACATACATAATAGGAATACATAATAAAACAGTGCCACAATAAAAAAAAATTCAATAGGCAATCACTGAGTTCCAGAAATGATAAGAATCAAACGTTTCACCTCCTGATTTTTCATGCGTATGTTTCGTAATAACTAATAAATAATGGCAACCTAGCCTCCTCAGCTTTCTGTTGACATTTTCGCAGTCGCAGTTTCGAAACCAAAGTACAAAACAAGTGACCTTCGTACTAAGAAATGTCGTTTCCCAAAAATGGAGGATATAAATTTTCCCAGCTTTGGACTTTCGATGCATGCGTTCAACGAAATAACTGCTGGAGTCTCCAGCTCATTCTCTCTCTCTATCTTCGCCCTTTGGGCCGTGTTTACCACATTCAGATCACGTGTCATCGCAGGACCTTGCTCCTTCTTTTTGGACTTCCCCATTCTTAATCTCACGATCCTGTCATCACAAGACGGAGGGCGGATTTCCAGAAAACCTTCAGGATCTATTTTTTTGGGGAAAGACCCGACTTTGCGACCCTGACTTATTGCCAAATAGTTTGTTTTCAAAGATTTGTAAGTCTCTGGTATTACACAATTTTTTCTGGCAAATAGGCTGCCATTATTCGGAGAGACGAAAACTGAAAGAAAGAAACATCCTGGTCCTCTTGAGCGCTAGCGTCAACAGCAGGGAGTGGCACTTCTTACTTCACGCATTGTTAAACGATTGTTAGCACAGTCACAAAGTCATTAATTCAATCCTGAGTGTTTTGGGGTGAGTTTGGTGGTGTAGAACACCTCTATAGAGCAGTGACACAACGTAGTATTATTGTACATAACTATATGCTGGAGCATTAATGGGTTAGCTGCAAGGGGCACTGCAGAGTGAAACAGAAGGGCGTCATACTGAAGCCGATGCTGTGCAGAGTGATTTCTTAGACCTAAAACGCGCGATTTTTGTTGTTGGAGAAAACAACGTTATTTTAAGCCTAAGAAATCCGCTCTTCCGTTGTTTTTCCCTTCATTTTTATGCAGTGCACCTTGTAGTTATGCCCTCCAAAACCCATACTGATGCCAATCTGGTGCCAATATGGCGGCAAATGTCACTGCTCTATATGAACATGTTAGGGGAAAAAATGTTGTTAATAGATGACGTTTGGAGGGCGCCACCATTCTACACTCGATTGTTGGGAGTAAGGAATGGATTCAGGGGGTAATTGCTGGTTTACGCAATAGCAATATTCTCCCTCACTAGCTTTTACTCGGTCAATGCTAAATCTGGTGGCTGCTTCTTGCCTTTACCAGAACATGTGGCTTTCGAGTCGTCTATACGTCGTAACCATGACAACGACACGGACTCATATCTTCTCCTCGTGCCTGCAACGACGTACGAAACGTTAGGCATGGCTGCGTCGATTTATGAGTAACACGGAAATAATTTTTACTGCAGTACAAAACGACGGATTGATTTCTGAATGCCAGCATTAGATGATTTGTCTTCGATTCGATAACCCCGAAATGGACGCCACGTTGGAATTTGAATTCTTGGTGCAAGCAGCTACGTATTCCACCGTTGTCTGATCAGTGCTAGAAGCTGTTTTTTGCGCGTGAAATTAAAACAATGTTGTAGCAATGTTTAAAATTGCTGTTGTACTTTGTTCTTTATTCGTATTGTTACTTATTTGTTGTGTATTGCCGCATTCATTTAGTAAAAACTGAAAACTAATCTTAAATAAATATCGGTTGACTAGCAAATAGTTTTCGGCGAGCGAG
Organism: Lithobius niger; assembly: GCA_023313725.1. Lineage (NCBI taxonomy): Eukaryota > Metazoa > Arthropoda > Chilopoda > Lithobiomorpha > Lithobiidae > Lithobius > Lithobius niger. The sequence goes on from JAHWFP010174453.1 coordinate 27,763, forward strand.
AAGGTCTCGTTTCGTAAACGCGCCCTAACAGTTTCGAAAAAGGGGGAGATGGGGGGTCAGTAAATTAGTGAATGAATCACACATATATTGGAATTACTACCAAATCGAAGGGATATGAAATTTCAGACACAAAAAAATCGCCGTTTTTTCCAATTGTTTACCCTCTTCATCGGTAACGAAGGGAGAGGGGGTTCTACGTTTGTGACATGATTTTTTGGGGGGAGGAGGGGGTTGCAAAGGTGTGATGGGGGGGGGGGGCAGATCCAAAACATGGCAAAGTTTGCATGACGGAATTTGTGTATGGCCACCATTACTTTGCATGCAAAAATGACGGTGGCGCCATCCAATAGAGAGACCATAATTCATTCCAATCTATACATTCATGATTCAGAGCACAATAAGAATAACTATACGTACATATGATCGGTGTTGCTCTGGGTACAAACTTGTCAGTCTTGGGTGATGGGGGTATAAGTTGCAGGGCCATCACCTAGATTTGGTCTGAGGACTCATGATAAATGACTGTATTTAGAGTAAATAAATCATCATACCAAAACCCATAGCGAATTTCAAAGAACACAAAAAATAAACTTATTAAAAATAAATTTAGAAAGTGAACTCCGACTCTACTATAGACCTGTACAAATATTACAAGACATTTGATATAATAAGATTACGAAACTGCACAATTACTTTACTTTAATAAAGATCATAAAATTGTGGATGTTTAAGAAAAAGTTATCTGAGGAATGGAACCATTAGAGAAATTCCTTCGATAAAAAACAGAAACCTCAGGGAAATCATTAGATATTACTGGCAGTTCCTGGAAAACCGTGGAAATCTTGGAAATCGTAATCTTACTGTACCATTTTCTGAGTGAGCTACCCTTCGGTCTTCCCAGCCGCTATCAATTGTAAATCATACAGGAAGATCTCTGGGAAATCTCTGGAAATTCCATTACACAAAACTGTAAATCCCAGGAAATTTCAGGAAAATCATTAGAAATCACTGGAATTCCTAGAAAACCCTGGAAATCTTGGAAATCATAATCTTACGGTACACCATTTTCTTAAGTGAGCAACCCCTCGGTATACCAACAAAGTTCTCGCCATTAAAAGGAGTGAAATCAAAGCCAAAATATCTGGCACCAGTTGTGGTTCGAACTGGAATCACTCATTGCTAACTAGTAATGATCCACTCGATCACGTGTTGGATCAGTTCCTTTCTGACATCGTTACACCACCATCCCTTTCGGCAATCTTTGTTACACCCCAAACCCACCGCGTAACATAAAAGGTTTGACTTGGATCTGACATTAGGTACGATTTGTAAAACCATTTTATGGAGTTTTACAACCAAGTTTAAGTACAATAAAATCCGTGGCGAGGTCTACTTGGGCGCCATTATTCTGTCATCAATTTAATTTCCAGTTGAATCCGGTCATGAAGACAGCAGTCTTAAGTTTTATTTTATTTCGCGCTACCGAGGCAGAGGATCACTTTTAATTTCTTTCCTACATTGCCTCAAGATCATAGTAAATGACTTGGGCTGATGGGAATAGCGGAAGGGAGGCAGGGGGCGGGGAGGGGCACGTAAGGTGAGGTTTAATACTGTCGCAACAGCACGAAAGAGACGCCAGCGTTCTTTACGAGCCGGGGTCTTGGTGTTCAAGTCACCTCACAGGCCGGCCACAGAGGTCGTAAAAATTTTGCGTAAGATGCCATTACAATCAACCCACGTGCCGCTAATGCGTACCACGTGCCGTCGCGAGATGGAAGGAAAAGTGCGCGAGGATGGGGTTGGGTAGACAAGAGACGTACGCACAAAAGTGACAGACAGACAGACAGTTAGACTTTTGGACGGACGGACGAGGGATGTGAAGTCAGAAACCTCATAAATGATAAGGTGACATTATATGGCGGAGGGAACCGCTCTCACTACTACTACATTTACGATGTTTCGAACGATTTTTGTGGCTGGAGCCTGCCTAATTTGTCAGGGTTTTAGAGGTGTGTTGTTGGAAGGGGGTCAGGGGAAGGAAGGGCGTCAGGAGTAGGTGGGGGGGGGGGGAGGGGGGAGTATTTACTTACTTTTTAACAGGCGGTTTGGGATTGCCACGAATCGACGTATTTTAGGTGCGCAGAAGACGGAAATGTGAGAAAGCAGCGTGGTCTAAAACTTAATAAGCGAGCTTAAAAGTAAAGCTGAGGACCGAATAAAAATTTAAAGCTTAAATCATGTTGTTTTTTTAATAATTTTAAATGACTACGGATGTATGTAAGTAAGTAAAACATATTATGGGAAATATAATTAATCAGCTACTATTAATTGCACCAAAGTGACGATTTTCTTCAGGCTGTTCAAGAAACGATTTACAATTATATTTTCGTTAAGGTGCTCACAATCAATACTTACACTAAAGCAAAACCATAAAACAACCGAAAGGGGTGATACCATACGAAAACCTCATAAGGGTAAAGGGGCCCATCAAGTTTTTGCCATAGCAAGTAGTGATATCAGACCCAAAATGGCTGCCACCAAGTTTACCGTTCCAAGCCTGATCATTCACAATCTTAACTGACACCTCGAAGATTGTTAGTTAAGCTTGAATGACCACGGTTCGGACCACAAATTTTGTGGCAGCCATTCTGGCTCTGATATCACTACTTTCTATGGCGAAAATTTGATGGGTTCCTTTACTATCATGGTGTTTTGTATGATAGAAGTTTCTCATCAAAAAATAAATAAAAATTATTATCATACAGTTTCTTAAAAAGAGAACCATGAGTTGCAGATGCAACAGCTTTGGGAAGAGAGTTCCATGCATTAACAACCCTTGATGAGAAGTCGGACTGTCCAGTAAGAGTGTGAACAGCAGGTTTTCTAAGTCACTTCAGGCGAAGTCCTCTTTGAAAATACGTCTTTTGGCTAAGTTTTGGCGAAGGGTGCTGCAGGAAGATCCGCATTACGGTGAAGAACCTGGTAAGTCATAGGAAAATCACCATTAATTCGTCGATGACGAAGGGCAGGCATCTTCAGTCTTGTAAGTCGTTCAGAATATTCCAAGGGACCAACGGTGGGAAACAGTGTCAAGTTACAAGTTTCAGAACTGCCTCCACTTTAGTGATATCAAGTTCAGAGATAGCAGAACAAGCTTGAACCCGGTGCTCAACACAGATCCTAAATCACTTTCTGTTACAAGTAATGCGAAGAGCTGGGGCGGCCATTGACATGGTTAAAGAATGAATAGTTAAAATTGTTAAAATGGTTGGCCTTTGAAAACGGAGCCAACCGTTAAAATGCTCCGAAATATTAGGCACCTGTGTTTTAACCGTTTCATGCGTCGTGCTTGAGTGTCTTTTTTAACAATGGTCAAATATACTCAGTGGGCATGGAAAATGGGCAACGAGGATTTAATTTTCGGCACATAAAAAGGGTTAAAGGGTTTAACGAGCGTTAACCACTCCTGGTCATCTGCCCGAAGCCCTAAGGCCCTATGTCTGCAACAGCCAGATTCCCAGGCGGTCACCCACCCAAGTATCGGCACATAAGCACAATCGTAACAAACGTAACGAGGATGATATACTAATAACAATGTGTGACTTACAGTATGATTTTATTTTATTTTATTTGAGCGTACACGCCTATATCACCAAGTGCTCAGTGTAATCTACTTAAAAACTACGGACACCAAACGCCACCAGCACACCAAGCAACTTACAAATCACCAAAAACCAGCACCCTGGACCCTATGCACGCGGTACCGAGAACAAGAGAGACTCCTGGAACTCTAGGTGACCTCTACTGGTGGTTCTTACAGTATGGTTTGTAACTACAATAAAAGAACAAAATAATGATAAAAAAAAGGTGAACAGGAGGAGGGGAATTGAGGGGGGGGGAAGCAGGAGACTCGCTTTCAACCGTCGTTCAACATGCTATTGTAACGATGACAAAAATAAGCAAATAGTTATACACTTTTCGTTGTTTTTGTACTTAAAGGGGCTTGGTTTAATGTTTGTGTGATTCAGCTTTACAACGTTAGGTCAGATGCGTGTAAATGTTGAGAAAGCTTTCTTTTTTTCCGTTTTTTCCTTTGTCTAGCAGTAAACGCCGTGAATGTTGCCAAAGCTTTTATGCGGGACGTGCGAGATTAAATTGAGAAGGTTGCTAACTCAGTTTGTATGTATGTTATCCAGCTAAAATTGTATAACCAACTGAAAGAGACTTACTCTCGTCCCACAAGTGCAACCAGGACCAGTGCAATGGGACGGAGGTTGGCGTTGATGACCTAACTGTCGAGGTGCCGTTAAGCCTCAACCCCCACCCTCCCCAGAGCTTTATGCTCGCATGTGATGTGACTGCAGCAGACAAATAAATAGCAAAAACAATTACAGAAAAGTCAATTAAAGCAAAAAACAATATTATTACAGCAAAAACAATTAATCAATCACATTGATCGTTTTCGTACGCCCGAGTGATTCGGTAGTTGACCTCAAAGGTCGAAGATCCAGTTCCCGCTCATGCAGTCTATTTTCTGTTTAGTCCTAAAGAATAGGTTTGTATTGTGCTGACGTCATTCATGGATGGTTCATTTCTGCTGCAAGATTAAACAATCATCGTGACGACATGCCAACAATGATCTTCTCGATAGTCAAGTCAAGATAAGTGTTGTCTTTAGGCACACTATTATTCTTGCAACAAAGTAAAGGGAATTTCGTATTGTGGCTCCTCTATTCTGGATCCCCTAGTTCGTCGTATGCCGTGCCATGTATCCTTGGCTATGATCTTGTAGTGTTTTTGTAATATTGTTGTAATATTGTTACGGCTTCGGAATCCTGAATAAATCAAATCAAATCAATTGTGGTCATCGTGGCTGGCCTGTGAGAGAGCTCAGCCTGATTGCTGGAGGTTTGCGGATCTGGTCGAACCCCTTGAAAGGGGATCTTGGCAAAGTCCCTGCCAGGACTGCCGGCCAGGGTAGCGTGAGAGGCTACCATGCTCCTTCAGCAGCTATGGGATATATTCTGGCTAAATCTGGACAATCTTTCGGCCCCGACGATGATCGGAGGTTTCCCGGATCGAATCCCCGGGCTGGCATCTCCCTTTACCAGATATATCTTCTTCTCTAAAAAAAAAATCTGGTAATGTTCAAAATCGAGCCGGTTCTGCCATATTAGCATTAATTGCTTCGGCTGACTCGTCAAAATTTATTTTAAAAAAATGTAGTATTTCATATTTCAAATTCACTATGTAACCGTTCAAACAAACACCGACAACGACAACTTTGACTTCCGGCTTCTTCCCTAACTCTCCAGTCATTCCAATCCCCACCATTCCTTTCATCAACACATCCCAAAATCCAAAGGACTTTGGGCCAATTTGTAATTTTAATTCTGGTTTCCCCAATTCCCACTAGTCGTGATATTAATCCACCTCAGCTTAATCCGACGACTTTGGTAATGAAGACGACAGCCTTTCAAACTCAGTCCATTCATTTTCAGCCATTTCTGGCCATTAGCTCTTCTCGAAACGAATTGCTTTTCAAATCCAAAGCAGGCCTTTGTAACCCAGCACCAAGTCAAGCGAACTCAAGAATTAAACACATAATTCAAATATGAACCACGACTGGTTATTATGATCTCTTCCAAGTAAGTCCAAACATCCGTTTACGAATTTAGGTTTTAACTACCAGTTTCCCCAGTTTGCTTCTCCAAGCCCCCCAAGTCATCTTACTGCCAAAATCACCACAGTATCTGTACTTGTTTACGCAAAAATAATATTACGAGAATTCGCTGAACTCATTGAAACAGAGAATCACGGCAAAAACATCCAATTTATAAATAACTGATTTGAGTACGATTAATAAAAAAGTGATTTCCTGATAAAAAACAAGTGACACAGACCAAGAGAAATTTAAATTTTAGCCTGTGCGTGCTTTTTTCACAAAAATGATGATGAGAACACTAAATTAAGAGGAGCTGAAATAGAGATTGCCTGCATCAGTCAGCCATGTTGGAGTGACGTCATTCCAACATGGATGATTGATGCAGGGCATCTGTGTTTCAGCACCTCGTATTTTAGTGCTTTCATCATAATTTTTGTGATGATGAAAACTCATGCTGTAAATTAAGATTTTTCTTGGTTTGAGTCAACTGTGAGCCCTGTTTTATCAGGAAACAACTTTTTTACTGATCGTACAAATCGTACAAATTAGTTTTTTTTTTTGCCGTGATTCTCTGTTTCAGTGAGTTCGTGAATTCGTGTAATATTATTTTTGCCTACAAATTAATTTGTTCCACAACTGATTTGGAGATTGATTTATTATTTATCATCCGCGCTGTAACAAACTCGACGATGACAAACTTTGTATCAGTACAAAACGTTCATGCGTAAAAACCATTTATACTGTTCACGCAGTATAGGGCTGCTTGGGTTAATTTAGTTCAAACGAGCGAAAATGGGAAAAACCTGTCTACAAATAAATTATTTATCATAATTTATTGAAAAACATACTAAAAAATTAAAAAAAAAAAAAAAAAAAAAAAACAATAACGCCAACAAAACATTTGTTTAAACAACACAATAAATAACAACCGGACGGCTTCCTAACAATTAATAATAAACTAGTTACGTCAAAACATAATATGAGGGGAAGGGGGGGGGGAGGGGGCACTTGAAAAAGGGCGGGGGGAGAGTGGGGGATCTTTGTGCCATTCATCATCGCCACTTTGTAAATTTCCTTATTTCGAACCGATGAACCAGAAATGTTCACCAAGAGCTCGGTCTGACTGTAAATAGACAACTAGTCGACTACACGCATACTTCCTGTAACAGATACATCGTTCAGTAATAGATAAGGTCGTCAGATTAGCCAGGAGGAAAAGTCGAACCCCGGCCGATATAGAAGCTGGTGCCATTTAGACTGTATGATCGGATACTACACATAGTTTTCCTTCCTTGTTCTCAATGAAACAGTAAATAAAATATAGTTAATAAAACGGGGAAGTTTTATAGCTGATAAACAACAAAAGAAGATAAAAAAAAAGTGGGTATTTCCATTGGAATTACGATATCCGCGTTATTATTATTTTTTTGTTTGTTTATTGATCAGGGGATGTTGCGACACTTTTTCCTTTTCCCCATACGTGGCATTTACTGTCTTATTGTCGGCGTAATTCATTAACGAAAAAATAACGTATGATAAAAAAAAAAACAGTGCTGTTGTTTTGTAAGGGCACGCTTACGCAACGATTAGCCTTTGCATTCTCGCAGCTAGAATAATTCAATCGCGATAGCAAAGGTGTCGTTGCCATGGCAACAACGCTACTTGGGTTAGCTAAATGCGACATCGTTTGATTATACACTTGCAGTCTTATAATCCGTGACAATAAGATAAAGAATTCCTCATGACGAAACAACTTTTTCCATTTGCTTCTGAACTCGCATTATTGACTATTCGTTGCGAGCCGGCAGAGCTCAAGCCGTCGCTATCATGGAATTTCAGATGATTCTAGCTTCTATTGTATGCGCGGTGTATCTTGAGTTCTGCAAGTATTTTGTGAGCGGCTACGTCTTCCTGGACGGAGCGGCTTTAATCGACGGCCGCCATTGTTTTTGTAACCATCTTGGATATCGACAAGGCACTCTGCTACCAAAAATATACAATCGATTATCTGTGTTCGTTTTGGGGCGAACTCAAAATAGGCCGCGGACACTACAGCTGCAGAATGCAACGGCGAGTCGTTGCGTAAACGAGCCCTAATACTGCCTGAGCGGAAAATGAAACGGTAAGCAAATCCTTGTTAGCTGCATCAAACAGACTGTGGCACTTGGTTCTAAACATTCATTACCGGCAATGACGTTTGGACTGAACGAATTTTCTCATTTTTCAGTTAACCTTCGAGCTATTACTCTGTGGAATCAACTTGGCGAAAGAGCTTGGCGTTTGATATCACGACTTACGGTCCTTAATAAGTTTTGTATTGGATATTCCTTACTGGATTAAAACTGTCTGTTAATTTGTCCATGAGATTTCATTCAAACCGACCGTCCATTCGGGATCAAATTTTGTATGAAGTTAGGGCTATGTGGGTCTGGGTGCTTTTGCTCAAGTCACCACCCTTTTCTGACGCCGGGAACAGAGAATTGATTCCTAACATATCGTCCTGCAAAGTAGTGTTGTGAGCTTTATTTTGGACTACAAATGTTGAAACCATGCCACCCAACGAAGTTCCACTGATGACGCCACTTGCGAATTCAAGTTCAAGATTAAGATGACGTCATATTTTAACTACCCATTGTAACTTCAAAAGCAATTTCCATTGTTTGCTAAGATATGTTCTGTTCTATGTATGGTGTAGGGGCTGGAGGCTTCGTGCCAGGGCCCCGGAATAAAATAAAATTAAATTAATTCTGTAACCACCGATTGTAACAATATGTAACATGCAAGTTGCCTGTAGTTTGTACGTCATCAATTGTAGTTACTCGAGCTCGCTTGGCCTTCCGCCCGGTGCTCTCAACGATTAGGAGGGTGCATCGAATTAGAATTCATTCCGCGGTACTGTCCTCCCATCATCCCAGTCCTTAGGTAATTTCGGCCAACTTAACTAGAATTATTTCCCTAGTTTGCCGTAAGTCCCCAAATGTATAATCAAGCCAGACCAGCCCTGTTGTTTGTGGATCACAGCAACCGTGTAGACAGCAGATTTATTACTCAAACCAAACAATAACTCGAACAGAGTTGCAATTCTGTCAAACCCTAAGTATGCCTAGATACGCTGACATTTCCAGTTAGTCCATGAGCAAAGGTAAAGTGTCCCCGTGTAAGTCAGGCCATCCTGAGCCCTCCAACGCTCCGTATTTTAGTAATTAAAACATGATGCTGACTGAACCTAGACTTCTGCCTCTTTTCTAACCAGCTTAGCTTAAACTGAAATCTGGCCCACGTGTACTTTAGTGGCATCTCCCTTAGCGGTGGCGTTAGTGGTGGTCGAGGCCCAGTTGGACGTACCAATAATTGCCACAGTTATAGTGACCAGGACCACTACCACCAAAAAGTATGGCAATGGGTTTTGATGACGGACTCTTCGATTATCAGCGAATTTGCAGCAGCTGCCACTGTGAGTGTTCGATTCGCCTGCGACAGATGATGGACGCATCCCAAGCCGTGGCAAACACTCGGGGACTCAAATATATACGCATCTGAATTTTGGTCATCATTAGGCGGAAGGCGAATGAAGCATTCAAGCCACTTTTATAAAGAGGGCGGGGGTGGAGGTACTCCAGCTTTAAGCCTTTTCAGTTTGAAATTTACGTCTGAACGTCACTTCTCATAAATTATGCAGAATCATTAATGAGCTGGCTTGAACGCTGATTGGCTAATTTCATTCCCTCTAACATCATTACTTGTCACCATCTGTTGATACCCCTTTCCCTCTACTTCCCTGGAAGCGCGGGGAACAAGAGCAGGGAAAGGGGGGTTGGGGGAAAGTACTCGTCGGAGAAGTCTTGCTTTGTCGAAAATACTGTGGCTTTCTGCCCTTACGGTTTACGTATAGCGGCACGACTTATTTTTTTAAATTTTTATTATGGTTAGGTACTTCTGTACCTAGTCCCAATGAATAAAATTGAATTTATAAAAAGTTGCGTGGGTGCAGTTTGGTTCAAATGGCCTTTTTTTTTTTTTTTTT
>JAHWFP010174454.1:2590-14614 GCA_023313725.1 Lithobius niger
TCCCCCCAAGAAAAAATAATTAAAAAAAAAGAACCATAAAAATAATTTCTTTATGTTCAGTATAATTGCATGTATGTAAGCTATTAAATTTCCATAAAACCGTCTAGTGATAGATTGGACACATTTCAAAGTTTCAAAGTAGTTCATTAAAACAATGTGCCGACAGACACTTTCCACTCTTTAAAACAAGCGGCTAGAGCAACTACCTAGTCGCATCCGGTCTTCTGTACAGTTCTGTCACTACCAATAGTGAGGCACACTTCTTTATCACGCATAGCAACAGCTATCTCTATTATATAATATAAAAGCAGTAACCATCAGAAGTGCCCGTTAAAAATGTGTTAGCTTTTAAGCTTACTTTAGATTTTAGGTGTATTTATCGACTTTTAGGCCTAATGCTTACCTGGAGCTTTAATTTCGTAAGTAGCAGCTAACGGAGATTTGATTTGTATAGTACGCCTATTAATTTTTGCAACACGGTGCGCCTTTGGGCACACTGAGTTACAGTGTTAAACTTAACGCGCAATGTAGCCTATATAGATCAGTGGTAGTAGGGAAGTACGGGAGACACGCTGTTGAAGAAACCAGAAACTACTCTTAGCAACTTGATGTTGCCGTGGTAACATGATTTTAGGCCTAATTTTCCTTTTTTAGGCCTAATTTTTTTTAATACAGTTTTAATTTTGTAGGTAGCAGATAGGCCTAATGGAGAATCTGGTTCGGTGGTGAGCCCATTCATTCATGCAACAATGCGACAAGACTATTTTAAACGCTCTTGTTTTTGGGCTACAGCGTTATCCTTAGGATTTCAATTCGACGATCAAATGTTAATATTTAATTGAATTAGGTCGAAGAAGTCTATTAGCTATAAGGAGGTAACGATGTTTTAGTTTGCTATGTTATTTAATAAGTTTTGACACTGAATCGAACGTTGTAAACAGTGGTCGTCAATTTCTGGTACCGTTGCGAAGTTGAAAAAAAAGCGACGGACGAACGAACGGACAAAGTCGTTGCAATAGTCTTCTCAGCCGGTACGGATGTACAGAAGACTACAAATGTAATTGATTAAAATTTTACTTACAATGAAAAAAGATAGATGTGACAATTAGACCGTCGGATTCTTTCTATTCACAGGCCTATATATGAAAATTGTGATATCCACCCAAAACCAAAAGCCAGGAAAAGGCCGCCAAGGTTAATCCTATTAGCCAAGTTAACCGCACCGAACAATACTTTGGAGATCATTACTTACAAAGGCCGAACCTTTTCGGAAACTTGGCGGCTTCTCTTACACCAGTTTTGGTTTTGGGTGGGTTGTACTTATAACGAAAGGCTATTGTCTGAATCACGATAACCTAAAAGCGTATCCAACAATGTGTAGGAAACGTTGCAATGTTGGTCACCACTGTTGTATTGAGTCGTTTCTGACACGTTTATCTTTTCCGCTTTCTGCTTTGTGATGAGGGATGCCTGCGGAATCGCGTATGATTTGGGTCGAAGTACTTGTTTGGTCACACTGTAACACATCTATTGTCTTCCAAATGCTGCGGCGGTAATGACCAACTAAGTTATAATATATATTATTCCAACCCTCACTTATGTTGTTAGAAAAGTGTATGGGGACAAAATGTCCTGGGGAAAGAGTCCGGGGGGAAACTGTCCGTGGAGAAAGTGTCCGGGTGAAAAATGTCTGAGTTGAGGGGGGGAATTTGTCCACTTTCATTTTTGACGGGGGAAAATGTCCGGGAGGAAAAAGTCCGGGGGGAAAATATCCGCGAATCGCGATTTATACCTCTGCCGAGGAGGTCTATTGTTGCCATTCAAGGCGGATTTAATCACATATCCGTTGAGGCATTGTTGCAAATATGTAAACAAGTAATTTATGCCCAACTTGATTGTTACCAGCACTTAACTGGGTCATTATTGGAATATGGTCGTTGTTCCTTCTGGTTCCTTCAAACATGCTGGTTCGGCAATCACAGTCGACAGCTTGGGTTAGGGCTTTGTTTTCTTTTTACTTCGAAGACGATTTTGTTACATCACAGAAAACCAAGATTTACACCAATCAGAAGGCATCATTCAGCCGTTGGCTTGCGGATACTAACAATAAGATTTTTTTTTTCTTTGTGTGTTCGTGAGTTAAGCCTATTTTTTTTTATTACAGTTTTTGTTTTGTTTTTGATGTGTTGGCGAGTTAAGGCTATTTTTGTTCATTAAGATTTGATTGTATTTGGTGTGTTGTTTTTTTCTTAAAGTTAGTTTCATTTTGGTGTGTTCTATTAATGCCGTGTAAATCAAAAATTACTACGTAAGTTATCGTATGTAGTTACGTACGGACCAATACTTAACGAGTTTCAACCTTTTTTTTAAACTGATGCTCAAATTCTGTGTACAGGCTATAACGTAGTAGACTGTTTTGTGTAGGCTATATTGCAGTTCATTTTTTCCAAATTTGCAAACAGGTGGTGTAGTTATTAATAAATATAAAAAAATTAATTTACGACCGTATTAAACCGTATTACGAGAATACACCGTGAATTTTATGCGTAAAAAATGTACGGTGTATTTTCGAATACGGTTAAATATGGCCGCAAATTTAAATCTTTATGTCAATTTATATGTTTTCGCGAATGCAGAAATCAAATTTGCAGCCAAATTTAGATAGAAAAATAAACATTTTCTAGTTATTAACTTAAACATTCATTTGCCAGTCCAGTCGTATTTTTTTCTTTTAATTACTTCCTCCTTACTCGAGTTCACCTCACCCTTCCACTCCCTCCCCTATTTAATCTTATTGTTATGAGAGCGTACAGGATGTCCACAATTTATTCACCCCACAAGAAAATTAAATAAAAAATAAATAAAAAAAGCCGATATTGAAGAACTGTAAAATGCCAACTGTTTATTAACTCAATTTTTTTTTTTTAATAAAATTTCTGGTGATGGTGGTCTCAAAAAGTTTGTTCTACAACATTTCTGCTGCTGATGGCCTTTTAATAAAGCTCCACATTCGCCTCTTTTGTTGCTTGGAGAATATTCAGTCGAAAATCTATTTCTCCCCAAACGTTTAATCCTGTCTACTGATACAGTGTTTACTACCCTGTTTTTTCTTGTGGGGCTTTACAAACGACAAAGTGTACGCAAGAAAGGTAACTTGTCTGCAGGAATTACAGGATAAAATTTCCCAGGTCATAAATACGGTATCAGTAAAGATGCTTAAAAATGTTTGGGGAGAAAACGATTTTCGACTGGATATTTTCCAAGCCACAAAAGAGGCGAATGTGGAGCTTTATTAAAAGGCCATCAGCACCAAAAATGTTGTAGAACAAACTTTTTGAGTTAACAACCAGTTGGCACTTTACCATTTTTTTTTCAAATCTAGGTTAAAAAAATCCAGAGTAATAAAAAACAAGGGAAATAAAATCCTACTAGGTTACTTGGCCAGAGTGGTTTGGGGCTAGCGCAAATGCTTTACAGGAAGCAGACGCTTCCCTTCCAATGGAGGAATGGGGGGGGGGGGGGGAAACCTTTGGTCCCCCGAGGGCCCCGGCTGAACTGTGGGGGGTGGGGGCGCATCGTGGGAACAATACACTTCCTAAACCCTCCCCAATCAGTGGTTCCGGAAACTCAATGGCGGGATATACAAAGAATGAAAGTCCAACAGTTCGCAGTCAGACCTGTGGAGGAGCGCTTGTCGCGCGGATTTCTTTCTTTAGAAGATTTTGCCTTAATAGTACTGCGACGAAGTGCAGGTCAACCGACATTAAATAATAATAATAATATGCTAAGAAAATAGGCAAATAAATATAAACTACTATACCCCCGGCGTAACATACGCCGGCTAGCTGGTTCCCGCATACCTGAGCGTAGCACTGTAGTGGGCCTCGGTTTCCCCTATTGTGTGGTCTGAATATCCCCATCTCTGCTCCCTCTTTGAACCCCTGCTGATTTGCGTCATGGAAGTAAATGTTTATTTTCAACACCCTCCCCCCCCTCCCCCTCGCCCTCTTTCATTATACACCCTCTTTCATTGTAGTGCATAATAATGATGAATTTGCTTGCCCAACCTAAGCGTATTACATACATAGATTTGTATTTTGCTTTCGTGGATTTGTTTTTACCTTTCGGTTTTTTTTATTTCTCCTGGATTTTCTTTCACTGGATATTTTTACCTGGAATTTTTTCCATGGATTTTTTTATATTTTTTTAGTTAATTCCTTCACGGGGTGAATAATTTGTGCACACCATGTATTTTCTTATTAGTAACCCCTCCGTTCCTCTCTCACAAGTGCATAGTTAGGGTGCCCCAATTACAGCACACCGCCATTTTCTCGGACGACGAGACTCGAAAGGGTTAGAATACCTCAGCGATAGCGTCATGGGTTATGGATTACACCAAACTAGGGCAAATCGCCGATTGAAAACTTATGCACGACACGACGTGACCTTAAGCCATTTTCCATTTATCGATCTGCCACATCAATATCGATCGATCCATTTGTCACCGTTTTATTATTACCTCGAAGACTCGCAAGCAGGCAAGCCATTCAATTGCGGGTGCATTCGTTTCCTGATTGGTGAGAATAAACAAACGAGGACTATAAAAAAAAAAATGTATACGAGCTCTTATTGACCACCCCCCTCCGCCCCCGACCACCCCTTCCCCCGTCTCGCTGCGAAATCAACCGGCTTGATTTCCACTTAACTCCGTTCGCGTATGAATTTTCGTTTCTAATTTTAAACGGGAATTCCACCAAAGTGCTTGCTGCACACTTGATTTTCGATTTTTGAGTCTGGATGCGAAACGATCCTTAAGTTTTACGAGTGGTTGGCTCGGGTCCAGCTCGCCCACCGCCAAGCAACCAAGCACGAGCAGCGCAAGCAGCAGCAGGAGGCGCAAAATAACCCTTCGTAAGCGTTCCATTTGTTTTAGTTTCATTCAGCTTATTTGAGTTGCTTTTTCGTCTTTTTCTCTTTTGAAACTTCTCGTTTGAAACTAATTTAAACTAGTTTTTGCATTACGGAAGCCTCTGGAGAAGTTGAACGCCGTTGGAGAATTATTTTTTATTGGTGATGATGGTCTGGTGGAGGGAGGAATGAGGGGGAGGGAGGGGGAAGGAAGCGGGGGCCCCCCCAAAAACAGAATTCGTATAAGGGGGTCTAAGGGTGGGTTGGGGGTGGACGCTTTAAAGCTTCTAGCACACTACTCCGTTCCGTCCCGTTCCGAAGATTAACGGCAACGGATGTTCCAGCGCACTCCAGTACTTCTTTCGCTAACGATTTCAGCCGGCTCCGCCGACCTTTTAAATTTGATCGCGTCCAAATTGGCAACGAAAATGAAGGACTTGTAGTGACCACAAGTAGATAATTAAATAAAAAGTCGTAGCAAATTAGGTATGATTAATTCTTTACGCTCGGGCATGATGACATTTAAGTCCAGAAAGAAACTGAAATAGGTACGCATCTGTATTTAGTAGGGGAAAGGTGTTTTGCACAGGTCCATGAGGGATGACGACGGCCATCGACTGACGGCAGGTGCGTACAATTCTCCGATGTGATCAATTTTTGACTGAAAGGATTTCGCCTCGTCAATCCCGTCGTCAGCCTAAGGGTCGTCACGGAACGGGACGGTGCAGTATACGCGGCTCCTCCAATTTACATGCTTTTAGTCCAAACAGAAATTTGACGGCCTGCGACGTGACGTGACGGAACGGAACGGAGGAGTGTGCTACAAGCTTCAGCCCCTCCGAGCCCTATTAAAATAAACTCACTCTCAGTAATTTTGGTTCATTGTTTACATTTTTTAGTGCATCACTTGTTTAGCTCGTAACTTGGTCACCGTCCATCTCCGATTCTTTTCCTTCCCTACTTTCTTTTTTCCCTCTTCCCCCCCCCCCCCCCAACCCCCACTACCCCCATTCTCTTGTTAACGTTTAGTTTTTGTTACTGTCTGCTGACATTGTAAAGGTTATGTTTCGGGTTAGGTGTAAGAATGGGTCCAGTGCCTAAACCTCGCCCTTTGTGCCACAATCAATTATTTTTATCCCCGGATTTTGTTGATCACAGGTATTTTCACAAGCTACAATAAAGTTTATTATTATTATTATCGTTGTTATTATTATTATTGCATTTGAAAAATCCAATTTTCAGAATTTTTTCAGTTGCAATAAAATTCGTCTATTCTTAACAAATTTTACTCTTAAAACTTCGGGTGTTGTCCCGTCTTGGTTCACTCGTCTTCCCCAGGAGTGCTGGACTACTATTTACGGAATTGATAAATATTTTTTTCTAAAATGTAATTTTACGTGTAACTTTACTTCACTAATTTGCGTGCTACAAAAGAACGGGTTGTATATAAATCACTTTAGGTTATCCCAATAACCATTAACTTCGAGACACGTTTAGTGACTTCGTGGGAGGTGGAGACAAAGGATCCCATCGCGCTGAACTTTATTTAGTCAAATTGCCTAAGTTGGCCTTAGACTAAGGAAGTAGTGTGAATTCAAGAAGTTGGTAATTATACAGGAGAAATACTTTGGCTGGGCTAGCAACTATAATTTCACGTATACCTGCAGATTCCTTTTGTCATTCCGGTTCATAAGATCAAAACGAAACTTGGGCACATTCTTTTTTCCCCGCCTGCTTTTTCCTCAGTGGTTTTGTTGTTATTGTCAGTTCGGTAAGGCAGGTTAAGTTATAGGTAACCTAACCTAACTAGCTTTGCCTTATCTGAACTAACCTAACCTTACCGAACTGGCAATAACAAAACCAAAGGAAAAAGCAGGAAAGAATTTTGCACTCCCGAATGCCCTATCGCTTCCCAGAAGGAAGATGGCGTTATGTGTGCCATGCAATGTGTAAAGTAATACAGTTGATGGACTAATTAGTGGCGGGGAAAAAAGCGTTTCTCGGGATGATTTTCCGAACCGGAACGTCAAAAGGTGTTGGCTGGTATACGTGAAATTACTTGCAATAGCAGCCAAAGTATTTCTCATGCATTATTACCAAGATATTAACAAAATGAAATCGATGAACTAAACATTAGCACGAACGGTGCCGCGGAGTTTAGTGGATTATGCGCAACAGCATGGAGGATGAGGCCTATAACATAATTAATCATCCCCCGTCTAAACCCCAGAAAGCAATGCAGTCTTGGGTGGTTCAGTTCACAAAACAGGAATTTGTAGTGTCCACGGCCTATCTTGAGTTCGCTGCAGAAGGAATACAGATAATCGATTGTACGTGTTTAGTAGCAGAGTGCCTTGTTGATATCCAAGATGGTTACAAAAACAAAGTGCCGAAAGTGCCGCTGATGCCATTGAGTTGCCGCATTTTGTCAACCGAGGGTGACACCCACCGTACAAACTGCCAACGAACGTGTTGCTTTTTTTTTGGCAAACGCAGTGAAATAGCTTAACTGTGGCTGAGTGATATTCTTAAAAATTTAAATTATAATTTCGAAAACCGCCACTAGCCGGCAATAGATGTCGCGTCGCACCGTACAAAGTTGCTACCTCGAAGAACAGACCTCGACGAAATGAACCAGACGTGGCGGCCATTTTGTGTAACCCCCTAATATCGTTGTAGAGCGGGCCAGTTAGTTTAGTGGTCATGCTTCTGGTATCGTGTGTTCGAATACGCAATTTTTTTGGGCACTCGTACAGTCGTACCACGTAATCAAAAAAAGGGGGCACGGCAAATTTGCGTGACGTCATTTGTGAACGGCCCCTCACATCCAAGTAAGTCTATTGGCGCCACTGTTAAGTAAGTCCAGTAAATAAAACGGCAAACGCCTGAAAGTAATTAGACGATTCGGGCTGGCATTAAGTGGACCGTAGAGAGATTATCCGGAGCGTTACAGTTTATGCCGACTTATTTACGACTTGAAGCATACGGATGAAAATAATTACGTAAAGTGACTCGCTTCTTCCATCCCTTCCGTGAAGCCGAAAGCCCGCACTCGGCGCTGAATACTATTTAGTGTAATTTAAAACCAGTCCTCGGTCGATGTAACATCAATGCCACATCGAAAACAAATTGTTTTGACTAACCTATAAGCTAGCGTCATATAAACCTAACTTAGCATATCGCGCCGTTATTAGGCCTTTAGCAGGCGTAACGCAGTAATGGTTTTATTTGACGCTAACTATGTTTAAATGCTTCCAACTGTACGACAACCCTAAGGGCGCGTTTATACATCCAGATCCTCTCGAACGCCAAAAGCTGCCAGCTAGTCGATCGTTATTTATTAACAACTATAACTATAATTAGGTATTGCTCTGTATAGATGTGCCCTTTCCATGTGGACATTTCTAATTACTCAAGTGGTTCAGGGGTTAGGGAACTCTAAACGACCAGAATGATTGTTTTACATTGTTTTAAACATTGTTATTAGTCAACAATGCCAATCAGCAAACGCCAGCTGCAAGACTTAGACTGAAGATCAAGTGTCTGTTTTCAGCAAACCGTAATTGATAGATACAAAACATTAAAACAAAAAGCAAACGTTAGTACACTAAGCATTAAATAAATCCGTGCGTTTGCAAGGAGATACTGCAGTACTGATAAAAAATACTGATCATTTGAAAAAAAGATGACTACTGTCCTCAAAATGTGACTTACGCCAACAACAACAGAGAGAAAAAAAGAAATGGAAAAGAAAACTAGATTGGTGTTTCCGTCTCAAAATTGTTTAAACAAAATATGAATTTCGTCAATTTGGACAAAAAAGATTTGATATCTACCCCAAAACAAAACTTGTTACGGATTCCAGCCAAGCTTTTTGGTCGTGTGAAGTCGTGATATCAAACACCAGGCTATTTCGCCAAGCTAATCCCACCGACTAATACTTCAAACGTTAAATGAAATAATTGAAAATTGCGCTGTAAGCAATTTTCATATATTTCAGTTAACCTTCGAACTATTACTTGGTGGGATTAGCTTGGCGAAAGAGGTTGGCGTTTGATATCACGACTTCACACGGCCGAAAAGCTTGGCGGGAATCCTTAATAAGTTTTGTTTTGGGGTAGACTTAAAAATACCAGAGAGAAACGAAAAAAAGTGCAACAATAATTTTAAAATTGCTGCGTTTTCTGAATAAGTGGATAATAAATTTACTTACAGGGGTTATCAAAGATAGAAAGCATCGCATCTCGCCACGATGGCGCCCATTTCAGGTTTGTCGAATCATAACCAAACCATCGAATCCTGGCGTTAGAAACCAGTTCGCCATTTTCTTCTCAGCCCAGTTGGAATTTTTTTCATCGTGTCATAAAACGCCGCAGTGCTTGAACTTCGTGTCTCGAGCCACAACACAATCATCTCCTTACGATTCGTTCTTATGGTTACATCTTATATGCACTTCGAAAGACACATATTCCGGAACAGGCGAGAAGCAGCCACCGAATTTAAATCTAGGTAAGTAAAACAAAAATAAAAATTCCAAAGACATAAAAGCCAAGCAGTAAACAAAAAAATTTATTTTTTATTTTTTTTTAAATAAATTTCTTGGAGTCTTAAGATATCTGAAGCCAACTAATGCTCGTATAAATGAACCAGCTCAATTTTGAACCGTACTTGACGTTTTTGAAGAGAGAAAATTTCAGTAAGGGATGTGTACGTAACCTAGAAATCTCCGACTATCGCAGGAAACAGAGACGAGATGATGAAATGCCCAGAACCCAAATCTGCTAAAACAAAATTCAAATAATACTATAGGGCGACATCAATAGCACTGTCGACGACCTAATGGAGCGAAGCGAGTGCAAACATCCCGTATTGCTTTGGAGACAGCGTTGTGGCTCACCCCCCCCCCCCTTCCAGAAATGTGTCTTTCCGTCAAGTCACCATCGGTTTTTTTTTTGTTTTTTTTTCTACCGAGGTTTTAACATTGACGGGCATGCACTTCGGTTAGGTTAGGTTAGGTTAGGTTATATTTGGTTCAGTTTTCCAGTCGGGGAGGAAGGGGGGGGGGAGGGAGGGCAAACATGCTGATGCAACTATCCTCGCTCCCCAGACCTTATAGGTCAGATTAGGTTGTTCGTTTCGGTAGCGCATCCAGGGGAACGGGAGTCGGGGGGGGGGGGGATTGAGGCTTAATGGCACGTCGACAACTTGGTCATTAGCGCCAACCTCAGTCACAGTGCAGTGGTCCGGGTTGCCACTGCACCACACATTACAGAGACGTTATTCAAACCCCTAATCTAAATCTTGTCATACATCTGTACCTCCTGCAACACCGGACAGGAGGACAGACTTATCGCCCAATTGACGCGCAATGTCATGCGGAAGATGGAAACGACGACGAACACCATCAAGATGGCGACAATCAACAAGTAAGTGCCGGACCGTAAGCGGCCGTCGGGCACGCTAGGAGGAACTCCACCCTCCCGAAGGTAATAATACAGAAATTCCCGAAGATAATCGTACACAAAAAAACTTTAAAAAAAACATTCACTTTTTTGAACCACATACTACGTAAGTGTAGTCAATGCAAAAAAGTATTCCGTTTATATAACCAGAGCAGATAAAGAAAAAATGCAGATCCTACTTCCTGAAGAAAGGGTCAATCCAGAATACAATTTAAATGTGGTCTTATTTTGTTTTACAATTTTACCTTGTGTTCAGATTTTAAAATAATTATTTAAGATTATTACGTAATTCCTAAGATTTTTAATATTTAGAATTGTACGTTCTTTAAATAAGTCGTTAGTGTTTTATTTTTTTTTATTTTTTATAGTTCACTGGTTTAAACAGAGCTTTAACTCGTTTGTTTTGTATTCTCTGGATTTTATCTAGGAGATAATTATAACGATGTTAGATCATAGAATTCGATCCCAAATCTGAACTATGTCATTTTTTTTTATTCAAACACCAATCAAATACGAAATAATTGGCTGGTATACCTATGTGGTGTAGAGTAATGTCGACGAAATACACATTTGGCTCCACCTGTAAACATTAAAAAAAAAAACAGCTAAGCAAAACAAAGGGACAAAAATAAAATTCTGATCATATTACTAATAAACAAAAGAGTAAAAAAAAATGTCGTCAGGGGCGAAAAGCTGATGCGTGAAAAAAAAAACTTTTCACTCATTTAGCCATTTTTAAATTTTTTTCTTTTAAAATCCTATTTGCTACAGACATTCCAAATTAGTTCTAGTAGTCTATTAAAAAAAATTATGGGTAAATAATATTTATCTAATCTTTCACCAAGTTTATTTTTAGTCTGAAGCTAAATAATTTATTTTTTATAGGCTAAGGTTTTGTAGCGTTCATCTCCTCCCTCAGTATTTTTTGGGGAGCGAAGAGAGGCCGAATGCAATCGAACGGAATCTTTGTAATCACATTAAGCAATAACGACTGCATCAAATTAAACCAGATTTTGCACAGTGATAGCGGTAAACCATCTCTAGGTGGTTTACAAAAAAAATAAAGTTGGACATGTTGTTGAGGAACGACGCCATCCAGCGATGCGCAACGAAAGCAAATGGACAAAGAAACAAGATGCGATTAGCAAACGTAACCGAAAAGATCAGCCGCAACGCTGTCTCCAATGGACTCGCGACGCACTATCAAACACTGTCTGGTCCCGACGTAATTTTTTTTCAACATTATTTTTCTTAATAAATGTTTATGCAACTTTAATTTGTTGTGTGAGTAACAATCGCTTCGCTTCATTTTGTCGACAAATGTAACTGACGCAACTGAAAAGCTGAACCATAACGCTGCCTCCATTTCAGCACAGGTTGTTTGTACTCGCACACGAGCTGTTTACACTCGCAATTTTTCAGCATTTCATCATTTCATTTCATTTTCAAAATTTCAACATTAATTTTTTTTTAATTTGTTTATACAACTTTATTTTTTTGTTTGATTAATAATCGCTTCACTTCCTTTTTTTTTTTATTTGTCGACAATGTAACTGACACAACCGATATGATGAGCCATAACGCTATCTCCAATTCAACACGGGTTGTTTTCCGTCGCAATTTTTCTACATTTCAAATTCCATTTCATTTTTAA
>JAHWFP010174454.1:22226-47677 GCA_023313725.1 Lithobius niger
CTGCCTCGTTAAAAATACCAAGTACCCTATAAAAGTGCACTTCGAAACGCAAGAAAAAGTATAAAGTGAAATGCAATGATGGACCACCTGTTGAGTGGTTGTGTGTGAACTGTACGGCCCTTTTTCTTTCCTTCCGTCACAGCAGGGACGTACTGACCGTACGGGAAAGTGGGAAATTTCCCGTGGGACCTATGTGACGGTGGCCTACGTAGAAACATTTGTTAGTATGAGGGGGAGGAGGAGTCTTCAAGGCAATTCTACCTCGTGTTCCACGGCTTCTTCAGAGTCGCCACTCCCACACGCCCAATTCTCGAACGAGTGGCCGTTTTTACTTTTGCGGAAAACGTGTGTTAAAAATAACTCTGTGTACGTTTTTAACAATCTAAATATGTCTGAAAAATGTCCCTTGTACACACATTTGTCCAAAAACGTGTTAATTCGGAACAGGGGTTTCCCCCCCCCCTCACACTCACTATAAGGAGTTCCCCAATTTTTTTTTTTGCTAAAGCCCTCCCCCCCCAAAAAAAACTTTACTTTAACGAAATACACACATTTTTCGAAAGTTGGAGGAGGGGATTTTAGAAAAAGAATAAACGGGCATGAAAATGTGATAAAACACATTGTTGAGCAGCGCGAAATTGTAATTAGTGTGCTTTTGGTGGCTTGCTCTTAATAAGACGAGCTTGTATACCGTTCGTTTTGTGAAATATTGATGAAACTAACTCCTCGTTTTTAAGATTGGCTTGTCTATTGTCTTGCTCCCTAAAAATGGAAATGAGGAGATGCTTTTCACGCCCCCCCCCCCCTCCTTTTGTCAGCACCCCTGATTCGGAGGCGATGCTAAAACAACTAGCCAGGAGTTCGCCAGGAGTTCGCCAGGAGCCGAAATGTTCTGCTTGTCTCCAGGCGTCCTCGTGGAATCGCTGGAATTACACAGCGATAGCTACAACAGGTGTACTTCCACGTCCTACGGACGGACATGTATGCATATAAGTATCGGGTAAGTACTTTACGGTGAAGATGTTTCTTATAAATTTTGTCTGAAAATTAAATCGTGTCAGTTACTGGTGCGTGGTTTGACCGTCGAATATTGTAAGAATTTGCATATAGAGAAAGTTCCAGACTGTTAAACTTCTGCCACTAAATACGCGCATGTGCGCGGTGATGGGGCGTCGGACGGACGTCTAACTGGGAAATCCTCTAATGGGATGATTGTCTAAAATCTGCCTAAATAAACAAATCTGGAAAATCATCTAAACGGAATATCACATAATGGATAATCGTACAATGGATAAACGTCTAACTGGACAATAATATAACTACGGTTTCTGACGTTATATGTACAGCCGCAGCGAGAGCGGTAGCACGAGCGAGGCAGGGACATTAGACAATTTTCCATTATACGAATTTCCTGTTAGACGACTTTCCGTTATACTGTTGTACGGTATACATTCTTCCAATTATGCGATTTTCCAGTTAGACGATTATCCCTCGCCCCTCGCGGTGATACTACCTCTAACCCTTGCCTCCCCCCCCCCCTCATCTTATCCCGTTGCCCAGCTTCAACATGGAGATCCTTTTTTTTTTCAGTAATTCCATTGTTTTATTGTAGGATCATTGTAAGTAAATCACTTGATTTGCCCTCTAATCACAGAAAGTACCGAAAAGGCCCAATTAGTCAATTAAGATAACGATAAGAGAATTTATTTCCAAAAACAAAAAAGGGAAACAAGATTCGGAACTTAGGTCTGACAAAAAAGGTACACGGACCACAAACAAAAACGTCAGGTGTGCAGCAGAAAAAGGGTTATGTGATTGAAGTTTTACTTTACTTGTTAAACTGTGCAGGATAAAAATTTAGGATTTTGAAATTTAAATAATCAAACGTACAGTTGAGAAAATTGCATCTGTTTAAGTGCTGTTGTGCTTTAAGAATAATTTAATCCGTAAATTCGTTTTTTGGTTACGAATCCTTAAAGCACAACAGCACTTAACCGATGCAATCGTCTTAATTGTACATTTGATTATATAAATTCAAAATCCTAAATAGGTATTTATTCGTGTACATTTAAACCAGTAAAGTGAAACTTCAATCATATAACCCTTTTTTTACGTTTTTGTTTGTTATCTTATTTTTATTGACGAATTGGGCCTTTTGTGGTACTTCCTCGGTTTAGAAAGGAAATCAAGTGTTAAATAAAGAAGAAATCACAAGGTAAAGGGTAAAGGAAGCAAACAGTCTGCATTAAAGACTGGCCTTGACAGGATACACAATACACTAGACTGAGAAAGAAAGAAAAGACAACTGCCCGACTGGGACTTGAACCCAGGACTTCCCGTTTACTAGCCGGGCGCCCTAACCAATTTTTTGAGAAACCAAACCCGCCTCCCCCCCCCCCCGCCAGGGCTAATTGTGGAGGAGGGGCTACAAAACCTTGGAAGACTTTTCCTCTCCCTCCTTCCACCCCCCCCCCCCCCCTGACAAATTATGAACTCCCTGAGGGCAATATTTAGCAATACTCGACCCGTTTCCTCACGGCTGACGTCTTCAACCACGAGGACTATAATTCTTTGGACTGGTAATTTATTATGACTTTACTTTTTCAGTATAGTATTCTCGAATTTTAAAAACTTATATTTATACGTTCGTATTTAGTTCAGGATATGAAATTAAACGCTGGGTAACGCACACCCTGTACGTCTGTCTCTTCGTCTCTGAGTGACCTTCATTTTGTTGCCGGAAATACCGGAAAACAGACACGATGAGTTTCTAATGACGGTTTCCGGTGAGGACTTCCAGCAATGACGTGCTATTATGATGACGACTGGCAAAACTTCGAAGTGAATTAAAAATAGAAATTCAATTTGCGGAAGTGAAAAATAATTGTGCCAAAATTTGAAATTAAAACAGAACCGGCGATGTTAACTGTTGCTCTGCGTTACGCAGGGTGATCAGTTAAGTTGTGACTCTGCTACTGCTAGATAGCTAAAGTACAACTGAACGACATGTTATGAAACCCGGCTGATGTGATGAGGCCAAGAGGGCCACTTATTGAGCAAGAAATGGATGACCTTGCCAAATGTTATCAAGCTCACTCAACTTCTAACTTATTAAATAAGCATGAGTATAAATTACGAATATGTAGGGAATAAAAAGACATTACCAATGCAAATCGGACTAGATTTGCAGGACCTTAAATGGATATACCTCCCAGCGCCATTTTTCACGATCCACCATATCAAGTACGGCCCCAAAGGTCTGTTTACTTACCGTTAGTCTTTCCCTTGCTAAAAACCGTTTTAAAATGTGGCGTCTAGGAGATTTTCTGTTGAATATTGTTAACTATATTTAAGAACGACCCGTAACTATATGATGCATTGCGCGCATACAATAATCGTGACGTTTCATCTCTGTGTGTACATCTAGTACTTTTCTAATAATTACCATGAGATCTAAATTCTAAGAGATTAATGCGGTAAAAATTAAAATTAATTATTCCAATAGATCGCCGAAGCAAAATTATAAGACACTAGCCTAAAAAATTATAAATTGTGATTTTAAAATACGAGAATCATTCCGGTTTGTGACGACACAATCGTTGACTTGATTCTGTCTCGTGTACTATTCCCAAAGCCAACCGAGACAGCAGCTATGCGAGAAACGCAGCTACTATCCCAGCCGACCTTGGCGCTGTAATTCGGATGACGATCTGCGCGTAGCTGTAATTTAGCACGTGGAATGTTATAAGGCAGGCCGGGTGTCCCTTTAAAATGGCTTCTTTCGACCCCTGAAATTGGGCGATGCTTCCCTGCACGACGGAGTGTTTGAATGGGGTGCAATTCAGTAGCCATTTTACGTACGCCATAGGTCTTGTACATCTGGTCCGATTTCTGTTCTGTTTTTTTTTTTTCATTGGTAATGTCTCTTTGTTCCCTGCATATTCCTAATTTATACGCATGGTGTGTGATGCATAATTCAGTAAGTTAGCGGTTGAATGACCTTGATAATATTTGGCAAGGTCATTCATTTCTTGTCCAATCGATGGCTCCTCTTGGCCTCGTCGCATCACCCGCGTCTCAAAACATATCGTTCAGTAGTGCGTTAGCTATCTAGCTGGGTCACAACTTAACTGATCACCCTTGTATAGGGGATAAACCGACGTTAACATCGTATCAGTACCGCAGCCGATGTTTACAGCATGGACGCCGTTGAGAATCGTTGACGGCACTACTTCAGGCTTTGAGGTTTGTCGTGCTCCGCCGAAGCCACGGCGGAGAGGGGCAATTTTGCCAGGCAAGTCCAGTCGGAAATTCCTACGATCTTTCACATGCCACAATCGACATGAGCTGCACGCATCACAGGGCTCTTTTCTTCCCGTAAATGCAAGGGTTGGCTCAGGGTCGTACCGGGGACGTCCTGTACGTAGGGCAGTCATGCTAACCGTCAGGCTACCTTGGCCCAGAAGTACCTCAGGCTGTGCCCCGTCGCAAAACCCAATTTCCGCCTTCCCCAAGAGCAAGGGTGCCCAAACATTGCGACACTTCCTCGTTTCCCCCTTTTTTTTGGACGCATTTTTGGCGATTGAATAATGAAGAAGCCCATTAAAACAATTGTAAAAAACTTTATTCGAGGATTGCAATACTGATTTCAGGATGATGAAGAAAAAAAACCCATTAACACAATGGCAAAAACCATTATTCGAGAATTGCAATACTGATTCCAGGATTATGACGAAAACCCATTAAAACAATTGGAGAAACCATTGTTCTAGAAATGCAATACTGATTTCAGGATTATGGGGGAAAAAACATTAAAACAATGGCAAAAACCATTGTTCGAGGATTGCAATGTTGATTCCTGGATTCATATCTACATAATAATTCTGGAGGCCGGCTAAAAGGAAAACCGGAAGGACAACAATCACTTTAATCGATTCTCATTGTTTTCGTGCACGTGTAGTACTGTCTTTGCTACGGTGCCTAACAATTTCTGGTGAACGTGCTAAGGATTGAAAACTATCGTCCACGTCCAAACAAATTGAACAAATTGAAAGAATCAAGATGTAAGATGTGAATAGGGGTGTAATGCAGTGTAGTGCAGTGTAGCACAGTGTAAAGTGTAGTGTAAGTGTAAGATGTGAGTAGAGGTGTCGAGGGTTGTATGTATAATCATAGATGGGGCGTACGGCTCAGGGCCATGGCTCCGAAAAAATTAAGTCGAAAGAATCCATGTTTCAGCTAAATGCGTATAGTTTTAAATCAAACTAAGCTACGTTGTAACGATGCAATGGCTTATTTAATTCGCAGATGAAGGCTTTCAGAGCTGAGCTGAATTGTTTCAAAGTGGACAACAACAATCACTGCTGAGCACGAGGCTGATCATTGCTACCTTGCAAAGTAGTCGTTTACAATCAAAGCTCTGTGAGTGAAAACAAAACAATTTATGAGCCATTGTCACGCCGCCATAGGCCGCCGATTTACTTCTTTCCTCTGCTCAGATTTAGTGGCTGAGGCCAACAAAAATCACCGCTTTTCAGCCAGTGTGCGCAAAAATTGGATTGAAGAAATTTTAATCCGTGAAAGCGTTTCTTAGCCAGTGTGTGAGAAAATGGGAGTGCGAGTGGGGAGTTGGGAGTGCGAGTGGGGAGTGGGAAATTGGGAGTGGGGAGTGCGAGTGAGGGGGTTGGGAGTGGGAGTGAGGGGGTTGGGAGTGGGGAGTGGGAGTGGGGCCGGGAGGGGGGGAGTGAGTCTGTAAACTGAATTCATGACTGGCCCCGTGCGTAGTACGGGCTTCCTCTAGTACTGTATGTAATGCGCTTAGTTGAGTTTGGAAAATCATCAGCATGCACTAAAATGAAAGAGGCCGAGGGCGACAATCAGTAACAAACGAAATATTGCTTCAATAATGCTGGTTCTTAGAGCTCAATTCAATGAGATTTTATTGGGGCTTCGGCCCAGAGCCACGCGCCCTCGGTGTGTATACAGAGGACCGAAAAATATAACAACTTACTTACACTGTGTATTTGTATTTGTATTTTATTGAGCCTGGGCCGAAGCCAGGCTTACTTACACTGTGTGACCTACACAGCAACAAGAGGGCGAGCGGGTTCATTCTTGGCACGGTAGCAAAGAAAAAGAGCGAGCAGTCGACAACCAGATGTTGCTTCAATAATGCTGGCTATTACAGCCCAGTTGAATAGTTTCAAAGTTGGTTGAGTCACAATCACTGCATGGACTATCGTTGTTGCGGGCTTATCACTCTTAGTATGAAAACGGAGAAACAGGCAATTCAGCCACACTGTGAATGACAGTGGAGTCCTCCACTGAAAACGCTATTACCAGTCCAGAGTTTCCAAGGGAGGGGGTAATCGGACAGCGCAATCGGTGGAATGCGGAGGGGGAGGAGGTAGGTTTAAAGGAGGACAATACCTAACTTCATAACCAGTGAGTGGCTACCAGCAAACAGGAGGCGAGGGGGGAGGGGGGAAAGTGGGGGAGAGGGGGACTGCTTCCTAGAGCAGCATATGTTACGCCGGGGTCAGCTAGTTATGAATGAAACCCATTGGCAAAACCCATTATTCGAGGATTGCAATACTGATTCCAGGATTATGACGAAAACCCATTAAAACAACAGCGACAACTAATATATGAGGATTGCAATACCGATTTCAGGATTCCAAGTTCACTATGGACTCGTAGTTTTACTAGTCATTTTAGACATCGGTTTTTTTTTTTTTTTAGACCTCTGAATACAGGCAGGGGTCGGGACAATAGCACATGTCTTTATTAAATCATCAGCTTTGCTTAACAAAAGCGCGTATCGTCTAAACGAAATTGCAAGAGATGGGCGTAAGGAACATTTTTTAGAACATTTTTAACCCAACGTGTCTTTTCGTTAAAAACGAGACACATTTCCTTTCAACTAATGGTAAATGTCGGTGTGGAGTGCTGCTTTCTTAATTTGACGACAGGAAATCATCTGCAGGCAGTCTCAATACGTATACGAAAAACCTTTTTGGGGTTCTTTTTGGACCCCGAGTGGGGGGACACAAGATTTTCTCAGAGTCTCGAAGCGGGGCGGCGGGGGGCATCGAAAATTAAGTACTCACATTTTCATTCCCCCGGCCACAAATAATCACAGGTCTCTGGAAAACTCAGGGAAATTACCACAGTATTTTGGTGGGAGCCTTGTATTTGTTGCTTGCACAAACAAGAGCATTTTTGTACATCGTCTTATTCGATTACTTAAATAAAATAATAATTTGGGACGTTTGCAGACGTTTCAAATGACAGACATCCAAAACAGACTTCATTGCTGAGAAAGAGTAGACAAGGATGTCAAAAGATAACACTTTGACATCCAAATTTAATCAGACGGACTGCAGAGACGAAGTTCGTTCAACCATGTTGCGTATGTTGCTTTTCTTTGCCGAAATAAGCTCAAAAATGATTAAATTA
Organism: Lithobius niger; assembly: GCA_023313725.1. Lineage (NCBI taxonomy): Eukaryota > Metazoa > Arthropoda > Chilopoda > Lithobiomorpha > Lithobiidae > Lithobius > Lithobius niger. The sequence continues at coordinate 29,685 of JAHWFP010174454.1, forward strand.
CGTAGCAACTAACGAAATTGCCCGGCACCACCTCATTCCGCCTGGCTCGCTTTCGACCCTTTCCCTTTTAACCCAACCGCCGGGCTTTAAACAAACGCTAAGCAAGAATCAATAATTATAAAAATTTCATCCGTACTTACCAAAATAGAATTCCGCAAATTGGAGTGGATCTGACGCCTCGAAATAATAAACCGCGTCACGCATCATCGTGCTGTCACAGTGCCAGACACGTAGTTGTTCAGTTAAAAAGCTCAATTTACACCTTATTTTTTTTTTAGCAATAGCAGAACCGTATAGATGAAGAAACGTTTTCCGAATGGCTCCTCAATTATTTTCGTCCACTCGTGGAACGTGTTGCCCACGGACAGTGGTTCACTCAAACGGGTGCAAAAAGGGGCACTTGCCCCTTCTTATACCAGAAATTAAAGGTACATTCCTCCCACAGTGGCGTAGCTACGTTAGGTATGGCCGGTGGCGAATTAGCCCTTGCCCCCCCCCCCCCCACACTCCTTAATATCCAGGATAGCCTAGAAACAAAGCACTAGCTGAACAATGTTTAAGGGGACCATTACCCTAAAATGAGACGTAACTTTGGAAATTTTTTACTTTTATTGTATTTGCCTCAAGAGTCATAATTTTTTTTTTTTTACCTTAAAGTATGTTTAACTACTATCCCAGTATTACTAGGCCGAGTCGCACGAAACGGTGCGACGGTAACATGCGCTGATGGCGATCTGTGCGTGGCTGTTATAAGGCAGGCGGAATGTACCTTTAACAGTAAAACTGAACAATTGCATGCACTTTGTTATTATATCTACTGAAATCAGAAGGCCCCTCTTTGTCGCGTCAACATGGATGACGTTGGTTTATACTACAATGCGTTCCAACATTCTAAATTCGTTCTCCGAGCCGGAGTTTCCTCTCCTCCACGCCCCTCCCAAAGTGTAACAAATTATTTGCATTGAATCTCAACAATGAATTATGGAATTTACTGCCATTCAAAAAAATTCAAATTAAGCTTCTTAAAAGCGTGAAAAATCACCGACATATTCAAAATGCGTTAAATGTCGGACCCATCCCCCCAACCCCCGCCCTCCAAACCAAGACTACCTATATTTAAAAAACTTAACGCTCGGTTTCACGTAGCATGCTAGACGCGTCGTCCAAGCGTTGCGCTGAACTGAAAGCACGAAGAACGAAAAACCCCAATCGTTGCATTGATTAGTGTATGCGAGATGCACAAAAACTTTGTATCTTCTCATTATTGGATTTACCGGTGTTGCAGCGCTAAACGAACATTATTTTACGGTAATGGTGACTATTCTTGAAGTCTTCGGACGATTTACTGCTACGTCAAAGAATCGTTTAACACATTTTTAATGAGAATTGAAAACGCCGTTGCGTATCATACAGTAAAATACACACGTACCTTGGTTGCTCTTCTGCTTGAAATTCATGAAATTAAACCTCCGGAGGCTTTGTTTTGTCGTCGAGTGAACAAAGAGGTACGTAGCGTGAAGCCATTGTTGTTAAATTTTAATAATTCGGTGTCAATGCGGTGTTTTAAGTTGAAAATCCGCGTATCGCGTGTCACACGTTCCTTTCACAGTTCAGTCCGCATGCTAGAGCAGTTCATTTTTGGGGTGTAAGTAGCGCGACTGGTGGCAGAATCGGTGGCTAACTGGACGACCCGTCGAATTTCTAACGTTAAGCCTTTACATCCCGGTACCGTGTCCAAACAAAATTACAGGATGCGCCACTGCCGGGGGACTTGTAGCCCCATCCCCTGACGTTTTTAAACGGAGGTTGAAGAAAACTGACCTTGAAGATCGCGTACTTACAATGTTTTTAACTTCTTATTGGACATTGCCCGTTGTTGACATTTTGTTTGGTTGACTTGTTTTGATTTATAATTTTGCCTCTATGATCCTTTTATGTGATTTTCCTTGTACGTATTTTATTATTGTTTTCTTGCAATTTTTATTTTTGTACATGGATCAATGTAGGGGCGTCTGAAGTTATGCCCTTTGCGTTCCTTTTTCCTTGTGAGAATAAATATATATCTTCTATCTTATCCTAATTTTCTCGAAGGTCGGACGATCCTTTTGTTTAGTATTTCTATTGCTTTCACTCCCGTTTTCGGTAGGGTTCGAGTTCGACCCGTCCCCGGTTATTTCCAACTTTCTCTGGTTTAGAATTCTTGTTGGGGGGAGGGGAGGGGGCGAAAGAATCCCTCCATACTACGGCGCAGCCAGGAAAAGGTTTTGAAGGTTGCCTCACAAAGTCAACGAGGGGTCTTGGGGAGTGCTGAGGAAACTGAAGTATTTTACGGTGCATTAGTGTCAAATATGGCTTCTGGGAAGTACTTAAAGGGCAAATACATCCATTTTGACATGCATGCTTTACTTTTGGATCATTTAAACAATAACTAAACACAAGAATTGCGGTAAGAATAAGTTACGTACGTCCGCTACAACAATTTAATTATTGCATCACCAAAACACGACATGGAGGCCGCCATTGTTTTGCTGGAACGCGCAGAAATTAATGCCGACTGATGTCACTCTTCGATTTCGACTCGCAGCCGATTGAGATAGCTCTATTGGCTGTGAGAGCTCGAGCATCTGACGGCCTTAGCTGGCCTCTGCAACTGTTGGCCAGCTAAGGGCCGTGTCGGACGCTTGAGCTCTCACAGCCAACAGAGCTATCTCAATCGTATGAGAGTCGGAATCGAAATATGTCGGCATTAATTTCTGCGCGTTCCAGCAAAAACATTGGCGGTCTCCGTGTCGTGTTTTGGTGATGCAATAATTAAATTGTTGTATCGGACGTACTTAACATATTCTTACCGCAGTTCTTGTGTTTAGTTATTGTGTAAGTGATCCAAAAGTAAAGCATGCATGTCAAAATGGATGTAATTGCCTTTTAATATCCATGAGGAATTTTTATTCAGCATTATGACCCGTTAGTAAAAACGCGGGATTAAATTCGTTTCAGGGGGTGTGGCTGTCTTTTCGCCCTCTTTCCCCACCTCCCCAACCAGACGCCGTTCCCCGTGTCTTTGGCGTCTGCCCCATAACTCGCTTACATTTTACGTTTGTGAGTAGTAATAATATTAAAAAAGTTGCAAACAGCACTTTATACATACTCATACAACTCGTACATCATTTTACACAGTATTAACACGTGTTGCCCCGCCCCCATATCTGTCTTACCGTAATGTATTTTTATGCACTATTAAGATGGGCTTTCGAGATTTTTATTTTCACTACCATTTCTTTCTGTAGACTCTGCTGTCACCCAAGCTGTTTTAGACTGATCTTTGAGAATATAAGATATCTATATATGTATATAATTGCACAAAATCCGCAAGGCAGCCAGCAGCAGCAGCAAGCACGACATACGAAGCAGTCATCTGCATCTGCAGCGCAGCCAGCAGGACATACGATGCCATCTGCCGACGGAACGGCAAATTATAAGACTAGCAGCCAAGGGGCAAGGTGGCATGATAGTTAGCATGACCGTCTCAAGTGCCAGAGGTCCCGGGTTCGAATCCGGCCTCAGCCACCCCTGGCATTTTCGGGCAGAGAAGGGCCCTGTGATGTCTCGTGCTCATGTCGATTGTAGCATGTAAAAGAACCTAGTATTTCCGATAGGATTTACCTAGCAAAATTGACCCTCTCTCCTTCTGGCGCCATGGCTAACGCTGGGTGCGCGTCAAAAAGCTACAGTAGCTGCGCCCAGAACGCAACGTCCAGCAGCGCGAACATACGATGCCATCTACCGACCGAACGGCAACTTAATGAGGGGTTTTACGTGCTACGGTGGGGGGGGGGGCTTCGCGGGTGTTTGAGCCGCGGCTCACGGCGCCCGCCACGCTCGCGACTCCGCTAGTACAATACTATCAGAGAAAGAAGAGATAGTCCGACTGGGACTCGAACCAAGGACAAGACGGGGCTCTGTGAGGAATCCCGGAAAAAGTATCACAGGAAAAAAATGCCGGAAAATATATCCACAGAAAAAAATATCCCCGGACAAAATATCCATCGGAAAAAAAATCCCTAGGAAAAAAAAACTTCACTTTTAGCTTAACGACTGCTTTCTTGCTAAATTTTGCAGGGTTCTTCAGTAGAGTCTTCTACTTTCCGTGTTCATCACCGTACTATATATACTTTTACAAGATCTTCAAGCTCTTTTTCAGGCATGGAATTTCCAGCCCATTTCTAAGTTTTAAAGTATTCTCACGAACCCTGAATTGCCTGAAGAGCTGTGCTATGCATACTAAAACGATTGGTTTTATACATTTTCCGGCGATGTCATTTAGCCAGTAGACTGCAAATAAAAACGGATTAGAATTCACTTGGGCGAAACTAAGTATAATTGAACTCTCCAGGAAACAAGGATTGTTTTTATTTCTTAGTAATATCAGAAAGTGAACGCAGTTTGTGTTCAATTGGAACATGTCAGTAAGCGTGTGTGTGTGTGTGTGTGTGTGGATGTGTTTAATTTGTGTATTAGCAGGGGTTTTATTATTTGGGGGATTTGTTTTGTTTTGGTTCGACCCCTTGAATTGGAGTTCAATATTATAGTTCGTTTCGTTCAGGTGAACTCTAATCCTTTTTTTGTGTCCTTTCACAGCTGTGAGTTCCATAAGGAAACAAGCTTTTTTTTTAAGTGGCGAAGCCTTTTTTGGTCAGTTAGTAATTTGTTGGCTTTTTTTTTTGCTTCCTTTTTATTGTCATTGGTACGGTCTGGTTTATCATGTGTACGTCCATTGTTCACTCAATTTTTTTCGTGAAAAAAAGGAGTATTGATTAGAATTGCATATTTATGCCCATGCTCCGTCCATGCGTTGGCCCACGTCTAATACGTGCGGGAAAAACACTAACCTGTTTCTAGATTTATCGTGCGTCGAATCGTGCACATTCCATGTGTTTGGTGGGTACTAAAAGTGAATAGTTTTTTTTTCTTGGGATTTTTTTTTCCGGGGATATTTTATTCTGGGGATATTTCTTCCGGGATATTTTTTCCTGGGATATTTATTTCCGATTACCCTCTCTGAGATACCCGGGATTCGAATTCCAGTCGGGGCAGTTGTCTTTTCTTTCTTTCTCAAATTAGTGTGTCTTGTATCCTCACAAGGCCAGTCTTTCAATGTCTGCATTTACTAGCCGTCTGCCTTACGATTTATTGTTTATTTAAAGCGGCACTATCACCGATTGAAAACCGTTCCAAATACCCTGGCGCCATATAGCAGCAGTGATATTGTTAACCCGTACAGCTTGTTCCCAGGTGCACTAGGACGTACCAAATTTTCACTCAATAATTAAAAGAAGGCTCGTGGCTTGCATGTTGCATAAAAAGAAATGACATTGTGCATTCCTTCGCTTGATGCAAGCAAGTGCTAGATAATACTAGATAGTACTAGATTTTGCCAGAATCTGTCTACTTTCAATCGGTGATAGTGCCACTTTAATATTAAACGAAGAAAGAGAACGAAACCGACACTGTGAACACAAAGTTTAACAAGTGAGTAGCAAAATGCAATTAGTGCATTTGAATTGCAATCTGAAAAACCGGCTTCAATTACTGGGCTCACGATGGCACGTCATTTTTTTCGGCATAATTGCTGTTCATTTGTCATCCCTATCAGTTCACACTGTTGGCTCCATTGTGTGTTCTTTGTGTAATGTTAATATATACTCCTACTTTCCGTTTGTTTATTGTTGATTGACTGTCTACAGCGAGCAGTCGGTCCTATGTAAAAGCCAGGATTGTAAAAATGCCTGAATTGTGTAAACTGACGTAATGCCTCACTACACTAACGGCTGAAAAAAAAAAACAGTACTAAAAAGTAGTTATCTTACTGTTTTTGAATAATGCCATGCGTCGGTTTTCAATAAATTGTTTCGACTTGCTGTATTTACGGGACAATAACACCTTTTATGCAACAGGTAAATAAATCGATTATTAGCCCTTTTAAGAAATAAAAATAATGTAGTAACTTCACCTTACCTTGGGGAAAACCATCGGCCGAGTTTGAGAGTGATGGTCATGATGATGTTGTAGCTGGTGATGTGGATGATGTTGTTGGTCCGCACGTTCTGTCTCCATACTCATCGGAGATGTAATGGTCATATTGCGGTCAAAACCCCAAGCTTGAAACTTAAAAATCGCCGAATTTTTTTCGTGTTTTTTAAACCCTTCCACTAAAAAAGGTAAAAATCGGCTTTTTTTTTTCTTCTGTCGGAAGATCACACGGGGCCACCAAAAAAAAACCACACAAAACTCCCGGCTCACGCCATGTGGCACACGACCGACCGACCGACTACACACAAACACACACGCACTCACACGCCGTGCCGCGCACACACAAGCTAGCCGGCGAACGGAACAGTCGATCTGGCTCCTTGGAAAGAGCTAGACGAACTGCGCGGCGGTGAGAGGCCGCGGCCGCGTCAAATCCGACAACGGTGTTGTTGTGATGAGAGGTTCGGGCGGCGGCCGCTGACAGACGGTGGGGCGCTACTGCACCATGCCGAAGACAGGTTCGCGGTGCAACGGGTTGGGTTATAGCAAAGGGAAACGCTGAAAAATCGATAATTTCTGCGGCTAATGCACAGCAGGAAAGGCGGATATATTCCATTACCAAGTTAGGGGAGAGTTGATCTAAAAAGAAAACAAACCCCCTCTTTCCCCCTTGGCCCTCGCTGCGCTTACCTCTTTGACCCAAAATAGCCACCCTCAGGCGCTTCGGTCACGTGGATCGTAAAAAGCGTATCAGTTTATTTGTCGGAGTAATTTTTTTCCCCTCCTCTTTCTTGCGCTCTTAAAGACGTTGTGAAGTCGCCTGTAACAACAACGTGTTGGATCGGAAAATAGCACTATTATTTCACGCAAACCATACAGAAGTATCACTTCGCCTCCGAATGTAACACTGGCGCAATATGGAATTGCCATTTTATTTGCAATAAACGAACGTTGCCCGTTAACTGTCACTAGAGGGAGGCGCCTCTTTCAAATACTGCAACGCTACCGGTTCGTACATGGTATTACAAAATAGCAGATTTATTAAAATAAAAAAAAAATTAGTTGACAAAACGATGATGGGACTATCTATATATTAGCCAAGATCTGTTAAGCATACAAAATGCGCGCTGCGTGCTTTGTGAAGTTGTTGTTTTCCCAGAAAGTTATTTTAACGCATGATCAGTAATGAGGAATAATAATAACTAGCCGGACCCGCGCATGCTGCACGGTGGATTGACTTTCCGTGATTTAGCCTCTCCCCGTATTTATTAGCCTTCGTAGAAATGTAAATTGTGTTTGCAATATTTAATAACTGTTTGACAAAACCTTAATTTGATACCACCGTAACATACCCTGCCTAACCTAACCTGCCTTTAGTAACCTAATATTTAGTGAATTTATTTGATGGTAGACCACACGCTACAGTATTAACGTGGCAGTAGAGTTACTCGTTTGCAATGCGACCTGGTGTGACCCTCAGCCGACCTCCTTTCGTCTTATGTAATTGTTAACGGGACTAACGGCCTCTCCTCCCTTCAATGGATACGTTGTTCACTTGCCAAAACCCTCCCAGGATTGGTCAATGGGACCTTTTCGATGAGTTTTTTGGTGCAGCCCTGGATAAGTCTCATACCGGCATTTCACTGAACCAAAAAAAAAAACCTGTCACAGAGAAAGCCAGCCTTCAGTAAGTAGATAAGCCCCTACTGTAAGTTGGTAGCAGTAACTAACTTACAGCAGTTGCTTTATTTTTCTATGAGTGCAAACGACTACTCAACAAACTGAAACTTTCTAGTGTTGCAAGTGTTCATAATCCCGATAATTTTGAACACTTGAGTTTGCAAGTGTTTTTCAATATTGTTTTTTTTCACTGCGACTATAACTTTTGTGCATTTCGCTGTATTACTGAACCTGATTTTTTATTTTCACTCCTAGGAGACTTAATTTTCAGACTTGATCGACTTGTGTGTGTTTGAGGTGGAATCTTTTTTACATCAGAGACCGTCTTTCTTGTCAGGGTGTTTCATCTGGCCAACCGCTCGTCCTTCTGGTCATTGGGACACCATGACCGTCGGTCTCCTGGCCAGTCAGCTAGATTTTATTCAGTATTTTCGGGAATTCAGTGCCGTCCTCAAAGAATACCAATATGTTGTTCTCGGAGATTTCAATTTCACGAAAATTAACTGGGAGCCTAATCGTATAGCACTCATCCCCCCACACTATCTATCAAATGAGTTCCTCTCTGCTATTCAGGACAATCATCTTTATCAACTTTTTTACTTTCCCTACGAGGTTCCGCCATGGTCAGAAACTTCTTTTCATGACCTTGTTCTCTTACATGATGAACTGCTTCGTGAAGCTGTTAGCTCTCTTCCTGGCATCGGCAAAAGCGACCACTTTGTTGTCTCCCTCTCTAGTCTGCTTTCCAGCTAAACACAAATTTAATCCTGATATAAAATAGGTATCATCAAGCTGACTTCTAGTTGATCAACAGCATTATTGACTACATCAATTTGCAAACTGAATTTTTTAATGCTAGCTGTGCTGATGCGCTCAAAATTTTGCACTCTGGGCCCCTATTTTGAAGTTGTGTCTCTGAGCCAGAATCTGCTCTGGGAAATAACCTTGCAACTTCTTAGGCTTCACTTTGGGAGCTAGTCCCTACCCATCCACTTGATCAAATCCTACTCCTAACCTAGTATGGCCTAACCTAGACCATCCTGAACCACTTTACTAAGATCTTCATAGGACTAACTGTGTGACACTGGAATGAACCCCATTTCCTTTGGGTAAATGGGGTTGCACCTCCACCAAAACATGCTCTCAGCATCATCATTGTCTTGACCAGAATGTCCATCCTTTATCTTCTGTTAATGGTGTCTGCATCAGACTCGAGGATTTTAACTCGTAAGTCAAGTCCTGGTTCTGATGGTATTCATCAGGCTTTTCTTAAAAACTGTGCAGTGTCACACCATTTTTTTTTTACATTTTCCTCTGCACCCACCTTCCCCACCCCCTGAAAAGAAAGATGTCAACGTGATCCCATTGCATAAAGGTGGCTGTGCCACGTCTGTTGAGAACTATCGTCCTATCTGTTTGCTATCATCTACCATTAAAGTTTTTGAAAAAATTATTGCCGGCTTCTTGACCAATCACCATAATGAAACAAAATATCATTTATAGCTTCCAACACGGTTTTGCCGAAGGAAAAGCCTGTTTTACAACCTCCTGACTGCCATTGATCACTGGTCTGCTGCAAGTGATGGCGGCCTTTCCTGCGAAGTTATTTACTTGAAATTATCGAATAGTTCGACACCGTTGAAACTTCCACCTTTTTTGAGGAAATGCGCAAAATTGACCTTCCTCCTTTTTTTCTTATCTGGCTAGAAAGATATCATTGCAATTGCAGCTTTAAAGTGACTATCCGGGGTCCTTCTTCTGGCTGATTCAACACCCCACCCAGAGTCACCCCAAGACTCACTCCTCGGCGCAACTTTTTTCAACATCTTCATTAATGATCTTCCACTACTACATTCAACGCAGTCTCTGTCTCCCTTTTGCTGGTAATCTAAAAATGTATCTCACTGTTCAGTCTATTGTTGATCACCTTCAACTGCAGTCTCACCTTGATTGTGTGGCTCGATGTACCCAAGAAAATCATGTTTTTCAACGTTTCGAAAACGATTGTTCTTCACATTGGACTCAATAACAACCACTTCCGTTATACTCTAAACCAGCGGTTCTCAAACTTTCTCAAGTGGCGGACCGGTAAATGTGTTTTTCGTGGTGCTAGGGACCGGCACCTTGGTTGATAACGTGAACCGGGGGGGGGGGGAAGAGGAACTTCCAATTTATAACAGAAATTTATGTAGCGAAATCGAGGCCCCCCCTACCCCCGCCCTCGGTTCGCCGTAGCCATCATGCATGGTGCTGATTTATAACAGAAATTTTTTGACAATGTATCGCATTTAGTTATCAAATCGGTAAGGTTAAAGCATGGCAAGCATTTTAAATATTAGTTTGTTAACAAAATATTTTTTTACTTATTTTAAACATGCGCAGCTAATGCGATCGGACAAGTGAGCCTGTTTATTTTTTGACAGCTTGTCAATCCGTGGCTCGATCGAGGATAATGCAACGTGTAGTGGAGAGCAACTATCCAGTTTATTTCTATATTTTGACACTCACGGCTGAGAAGCCCGTCTCGTATAGGTCGGTCGATGGAAATGGGAGAAGAGTTTTTATGGCTTGTTAACTAGCCTCAGCTTTATAATTTAACGTAAGATCATGTGTGAGATTACAATAAATTATAAACAAACAAACATTAAATTTGTTTGTTTAAAATCAACTAGTAAAGAAATTTCGGTCGTTTTCGTCACCGAGAATTTCGTTTGTTGGTGGTGTTATGTGTTGTTGTGTTGTATTATTATTCTGTATCGGGGCATGCGGCATTTGGCTTGGGCTCCTGCAGAAATAAATTCAAATTCGTCTTGTCGCTTACTGGACTCTCTTTTAGACACCAACACATACAGCCTGGAGCGCACAAAAATGATAAGCTTGCCCGAGCGGCAGTATACCGTAGCGAGTTACGTTATCGTTGCCGATTGTAATTTTTGGCGGTATTGTTTCTACAACAATAGTAGCATTACTTTCTCATTCATTGCATGTTAAGAGGATGGGTGTTTACCCGAATGTAAGAATAACTAAAACTTTGATGAAAACTATAGTAGTGGGCGTTTGTTTATCTGAGAGTTTACGGTTAATTATTTTTTTTTCCCGGCGCCAGTCCGCGGACCACACTTGAAGAAACGCTGCTGTAAACGACCTAGCCATTTCCTCGAAAAAGGCTGAGAGATCTTAGTGTATTAGTTGATAACCAGCCTAAATTCCACTTCCAATCCACTGCAGCTGCAAGAAAAACCACCATTGCCAGCTATGTTTCTAAAGTTTTTAACTTACCTAAATATTTCTCTTTGTGCTTCCCTTTATAAAATCTTTATTCGTCCTCACCTGGAATACTGTGTCTAGGCCTGGAGACCGCACTGCAAAAAATCTTTCACCATTCTCGAAAAAAACTCGGAGAAAAATCACAAAATGATGCCCTGTCCTGCATTCCTCGCTTTACGAGAAACGTAACGACATCCTCAAACTCGCAAGTCTCTCCGATCAGTTCTGGAGAGGCGATGCTACTGAAACGTCACAATTTCTGAACAGCCACCATGATATTCCTTTAGATTATTTCTTACGAGTTGTGTCAGAACCACCGCACTCATAGTCATTGCTTTTTAAAAACTCTTCTATACAGGGTGATCAGGCCCGGACTGGCCATAGTGCCAGGGTGCCAATGGCACATGGGCCCTCTCATAGATTCGTAAGGGGGCCTTTTCAGATTTTATAGTTACAAGTAAAATTTCTGTTAATGGATTTTTTTCTCGTTGCAATTTCCTGACTGTCTTAAAAAATTATCCCTTCCCTGGTCGTTTCATATATGAATGAAACTCGACGCAGTATGCGTGTAAGGAGCATCGGCGTTTTATACAACATTTTAAACTCAATAAATTTTCATGTCCCCCCCCCCCCCCCCCCCCCCCCCAACCGAACTGTGTTTGGGGGGCCTTTTAAAACCTCATGGCACTTGGGCCCCAGAGGTGCTAGTCCGGGCCTGAGGGTGATCCAACTAAAGTGTTACGAGCCGATATCCTATGAATGGCTAATGAAAGAATAATAATGATAGAAATGCAATGATGGGTGTGATGGGGGACGTTTACACGAGAAAAAAAGGAATGACCTTGAATTCATATTTCAAGGTCATCCTCGTGCTATCTTCCAAACGAGATACGATACGGCAAAAAAAAGTAAATTAGAAAGTTGGACCCTCCTGTATTTCGTTATTTTTATGTTCCGAACGGAAATATTGTCCTGTTTGATTCTAAAAGAAGGACATCGATTTTCCTCTTTCATGGCACTGCAACATGGTATGAAAACGCAACAAAAATCTGTCGAGCAACCCAACACGGCCAAGTAAAGCGTGTACCGATCATGTTGTGCATTCAAAAATTATTTTTATATATTGTATTATAGGTCAACCAAAAATATTATTGTCCCAAATACAATAGAATACTCTCCCACTGCATCCAGGCTAATAATTCCTACAAATTTTGTTTGATGAAACAAATACAGATGCAAACCTATTTACGTTGCCTTTTGGACTTATATGTCAGACTGCCTGAGCTTGGAATCGAACCCATGACTTTTGAAACCAAAGTCGAGGTCCAACCGCTGAGCCATACTGACACGCCCTTTTGTTTCAAAGGTCGTGGGTTCGATTGCCCGCTCAGGCAGTCTGACATATAAGTCCAAAAGGAAACGTAAATAGGTTTGTATCTATGTTTATTTAACCCTTCTGAGCCGATTGGCTTTCCGTACTGTTTAATCGTTGTTTTGATTTCCTATAACGCTCGTATTTTAACGAAAAATTCCTACATTTCCTATTTTTTATCCATTGAAGTTGGCTGGGCGCCCTGTATTGGGTAAACGACAGGAAATGGTTATTTAACTTTGAAACTTTTGCCTTAAAAGACTCCACACTGGTGGCCGCCACCACATGATTCGGCAACGAGTTCCTGGTCTTCACTACCCTAAACGAAAAAACTGGCGTCGACATGTCATAGTACAACTCCGTTCGTCCTTCTTCAATGACTGCCCTTAATCATACTATAAATATAGGACTATTTGTAATTGTATTTACGTGTATAATGGTTGGGTACAAGAGCAAGGTTTCACATGGACTAAACAGTACTGCAACACTGCAGCATCTGATGAAACCTTACAGGAAAGTTTATTTATGTTTCTTTGTTGTTTTGACTTCAGATCTGGTCAACCTTACCTTAAGCATGAAACGAGTTCGATTTTGTTTAAGTTCTAATTCGTGCTGCTCTGGCATTCCGTGCAGCTGAGATTAGCTTGTTTTAATGTTTTGTATCTTTATCAAATTACGGTTTGCATAAATCAATGGAAACAAACCCTTCAATCTTCAGTCTACGTCTAGCATTTTGGCGTTTGCTGTTTGGCATTGTTGAATAATAACAATGTTTAAAGCAATGTAAAACAATTAATCTGGTCGTTTAGATCTCCCTGGCCGCTGAACCACTTGGCCAATTAGAAAAGGTTTTGTGGAAAGAGCACATCTACAGAGCAATACCTGTAAAATGAGCTAAGAACCAGCTTTATAGGACAAATAGTTTGACCTGTAGAGAATGTAGCAGAAACGTGTCGTGCCATCAAGTCCAACAAATCAAAAATGAAACTCGCGATTCCAGCTCAAGTCCAGATCTCCGATGTGTCAAATCGGAAATTATTAAAAGTTCGTACACATGTTCACTAAATCCAACAAAGCTTGTATACTAAATATGAGTGGAAAATGTTGGAAAACGGAGGAGAAATTAAGCATCGAAATTTCGGCTTTAACATGGGAGGTGGAGATCAAACCTTAACAAAATGGATTGGGAAACAAAAACGAACTCGTTTGATGTTAAAATAAGGTTTAACTGGTCCGAAGTCAAAACAGCAAAGGGACACGAATAAACTTTCCTGTAAGGTTTCGTATACCGCAGTGTTCCTGTACTGTTTAGTCCACGTGAAACCTTACTGCTGTATTCACATGTTTTTGCAGTTTTTACTTTATAACACGATAGGTCAGAATGGTTCATTCTACTTGGCTAAACGTCATCGCCGAAAAATCGTAAAAATTATAGCCTTACTGTGCTTACTACAGATCTACAGTACAAGTAATTCAGGATTCGTGCGACTCCTTGAAAACATGAACACGTCATTGAAAAAAAAGCCGAAATACCAGACTAAGTCTTGAACATGAAATCTTGAAAAGTGGTGTATGTATCAATAGGATGAACGGAATGGAGACGACCTGACTTGAACCATGCTGAAAAATTTAGCCCCGAAAGTATGCAAGTGTGTAGCACTATGTTAATCTTAAAATAATTTTTAAATTTGGGATATGGTTTTAATTTTATTTACGTGTCTAATGGAAGAATACAGCAGTAAGGTTTCACGTGGACTAAACAGTCCAGGAACACTGCGGCATACGAAATCTTACAGAAAAGTTGATTTGTGTTCCTTTGCGGTTTTGACCTGTTGAACTTTACCTTAAACATCAAACGAGTTCGTTTTTGTTTTCTAATTCGTGACACTTTGACATACCAAGTTGGTTTACTTTACTCGTTGCAAATGCACTGAATTTCGCTCGCTCATTCAGTGCAAGTCTTCTTTTGGACGTTGGTTTGTCCGTTTGTCCGAATATAGGACGGAAAGCCATACGGGCAACGGACGTTTTAGGTTAACACGGAAGAGTGGACGTGAAACGATTGTAGCCCACAAACCAATTCGTAATAAGTATCATGCTTCCCCTTTTCGTTTCCTAAAAGTGCGGGTTAGCATTTGTTTAATTTTCAGTCCTTGCGTCTGGCGTTTGCTGATTGGCATTGTTGCATAAAAATAATGTTTAAAACAATAAAACGGATCGTTCAGGTCCCGTAACTCCACAATGGGACGCCCAATTTAAATTTCTAATTCTGTGAAGGGCACATCTCCGGAAGTATATCTTTCAAATGAGCTCAGTAGAGACCATTGTATAAACGTGTCCAAAGAAGTCCACCATCCTCACCACCACCGTATAAGACAAAAATGAAACTCACAATTCCTGCTTAAGTCCAGATCTCCATTGTGCCAAATCGGAAATTAATAAAAGTTGGTGCACATCTTGCAGGTCGAGTCCCACAAGGCTCATATACCAAATTTCAGCGGAAAATGTTAAAAGACGGCGGAGAAATTAAACATCAAAATTTCGGCTTTAACGTGGAACGTGGGAGACCGAGGTCAAACCTTACTATTGATGAATTCCTCACGGGGGGGGGGGGCGCGTAATTTCATTCAGTGCCTTGTTACAGAAAAAAATCATCTAGGCACTGGCAACGAGCACTTCAAAATTGCTGCAAGTATTCTCATTATAATGGTGCCTGGTGCCTCGTCCTCATGTCGATTGTGGCATGTCAAAGATCCTAGGTTTTCAGCTTGGATTTCGTCAGCTAAATTGTCCCTGTCATCGTCATAAAGTGATATAATAATAATAGGATGGGAGGATAAGAGGAGTATTACAGGAAGAAAATTACCCATCTCAGTGAACATTCAGGAAACAATGAGCGAAAACTGAGAAACAACCACGGGCGAGCGGAAACCCCGGGCAAAGCCAATCTGGTGATTTCCAATGATTTAACTGTTTGTCAGTGTTATTTAATGATTTTAATGGTTGTGATTCTGATTGAGTAGTAAATGAATATTTCAAATGTATACTCATGAAAAAACTCTTAATGTCAGTTAGATTAATCGTTCTAGAAAGGTTATAACTTATTTTTTAATTCATCGTATGATTTAATATATTTTTTTAAATTCTTTACATAGTCCAGCTGGTCATTCTAACTACGATAAATAAACGTGATTAGACTTAGATGTAAGATGAAGATGTATATTATCCAACAAGGGTAATTAAAACGATTTATTTTCATTAGGAGCTAAGCTACGGCAGTTTATCTACGTGGTAGCACTGTGATTATTGCATCGTTTAGGCCAAGTTCCATGTTTAAACTACTTCACTAGCTACGCTAATTAAAATAAATCGTTTTAATTACCCCTGTTGGAAAATATATATCTTCATCTTTCATTTAACTCTAATCACATCCATTTATCAGCATTAGAACGGAAACTGCAGCAGTTTAAAGATGGAACTTGAGTTAAAATGACGTGAAAGTCTGAACATTGCAACGTACATAAACAGCTGTAGGTTAGTTCCTAACATAAATCATTACAATTCCCTTGTTGGAAATATGCATCTCCATCTTTCATTTAAGCCTAATCGCATTCATCTCTCAGCATTAGAATAGGTACTGCTGCAATTTAAAGATGGACCTTGTTGTAAAACGACACAAAAATCACAGTGCTATAGGCCTAATGTAGATAAATTGCTATAGCTTAGCTCCTAATTGAAATAATTTTTGTAATTACCCTTGTTGGAAAATATACTTCTCCTTCTTTAATATAAGTTATTTTGTGGGTTTTTTCTTTTGCATTTAGAAGGTGAGGTACCACTTTCCCTATTTTAACGTGAAATATTCAAGTTTTATAAGGGTAAAAGTAGGTCTTATACCACTTGCGCTTCGTTTCATCGACTCGGTAGTATAGGATATTACCAGTGTTCGAGTGCTGAGATGTAACAAGACCTCACACAAATCTTTTGAGCAATTTTGATTGTTACAAAAATTTTTCTCGACTTACACCCTTAAAAACGTTACAATCCTCGGAAAAACTGTTCCACCTCCCAGAATCTCTAGGGAGTCTTTTGATTCTTTAATCTGGTGACAAAATGAAGTTATCCTACAAGTTTCAACCCTGACCAAAATTGCATTTTTCAAACCCTACTTTTACGCAAAACCCTACTTTTAAGCAAAGTAAGGACGGAAAAGCTAAAGGCTCAACAAGAGTTAAATAAATACAGATGCAAACCTATTTACATTGCCTTTTGTACATATATGTCAGACTGCCTGAGCAGGAATCGAACCCACGACCTCTGAAACCAAAGGCCGAGGTCCTACCGATGAGCCATGCTGACACGGCGTTCGATTCCTGAGTGGGTTCGATTCCCCGCTCAGGCAGTCTGGCATATAAGTACAAAAGGCAACGTAAATAGGTTTGCATCTGTGTTTTATTTTGTGAAGCATGTGCTAGATGCGCCGACTGTTATGTGTACTCGTGCTGGAAGCGTCATTTGTCCATATCCTGACCGTGTTCTGTAGCACGAGCTAATTTCGCCTAGTAGTTGCGTATACCCACCGTGCCCCGTATTGGCTCCGTTGCGTTGTGTTTCTTCGCCACGAGGTGGCACCACAAGACAGACTGCCCAGAAAACGAAAACGAAACCGAAAGATGAAACTGAAACAACCGGGTTGTCGAAAGCGAGATCAACCACGTGGGTCCCCGTCATATCAGCCCTTCCCGCTAGCAAGGTAGACCCCCCTACCGCTTTTTTAATAACAGATGGCGCCACTAAGCAATGTTTAGGAGAAAAATAACGTTCCGAAGAAGAACCTACCGCATCAAAAATCGACAATGGCATTGCACGACGCTACAAAGAAGGGTGACATAAGTTAACAGTGTAAATAGTAGGGACAGAAATATTGAAATTACATTGCGCATTTTTTTCTAACTGCAACAAAAATTGTGAATTAGCCAAATGGTTACTGTGAAACTTTTTTCTAATTCCTTTTGTTTTCTCCTTTTTTTTTATTTCAATTAGAGGCACTATCAATGTTTGAAACACAGATGGTTTGAAACAAGGCAGAATCTGGCAACATCTAGCGCTATCAGGTACTATCTAGCAGTTGCTTGCACCTAGCAAAGGAATGCACAACGGCATTTCTTTTAAAGGGATATACCCTCCAGCGCTATTTTTCTCGATCCACCGCATCAAGTACGGCCCCAAAGGTCTATTTACTTACCTTTAGTCTTTCCCTTGCTAAAAAAAAAACCCTTTTAAAATGTGGCGTCTAGGAGATTTTCTGTTGAATATTCTAACTACATTTAAGAACGACCCGCAACTATATGATGCATTGCGCGCGTACAATAAGCATGACGTTTCATATATGTGTGTACATCTAGTAAGTTTCTAATAATTACCATGAGATCTAAAATCTAAAATACTAATGCGGTAAAAGTTAAAATTAATTATTCCAATAGATCGCCGAAGCAAAATTATAAGACACTAATCTAGAAAATTATAAATTGGGATTTTAAAATACGGGAATCATTCCGGTTTGTGACGACACAATCGTTGACTTGATTCTGTCTCGCGTACTATTCCCAAAGCCAACCGAGACAGCAGCTATGCGAGGAACGCA